>VWZO01021179.1:0-133926 GCA_013396975.1 Bucco capensis | reverse complement strand
GGTTCAAGTTGTGCCAGGGCAGGTTTAGATTGGATATTAGGAAAAATTTCTTCACCAAAAGAGTGGTACAGGAACAGGCTGCCCAGGGAAGTGGTGGAGTCACAATCCCTGGAGGTTTTCAAGGAATGGGTACATGTGACACTTCGGGGGACGGTTTAGGGATAACAGTAGTTAGGGCTATCAGTTGGACTTGATGATCTTGAAGGTCCTTTCCAACCATGATGATTCTATGATTGATGTCTATAGATAAATAGTTTAATTTAGCTTATAGCACTATCTGTATTTAGGAGCACTTGCTGTGTTTTGTGTCTCTGGTGACATGGTGACTGCATTAATGGTATGCAAAAAGATTGTCTTGAGTGGCTGCCAGTTATATCTGCTTCAATGGCTGAAGGATTTATTAAAGGTCCACTCTGATGTTGCATGCTTTGGCTTTCTGCCTGCTGTTCTGTAAAAGATCATGATGGTAGAGTGTAGATTTGTTGAAGTTGGAAATGCAAATACCCAATTCCTATTAATTTATTTTAGATGAGCAAAAGTATAATTAAAATAGCTGTTTTATGAGTCTGTCCTTCAAAGAGAACAGTCATTGAAAATCAGTGCTTGAATTCATTCTTCAGTCTTGACATCCATTTACTTCTTCCTTCATTAACTGGAAACAAAAGCTCAAACAATAGTGATCTGAAAAGATCACTGAAAGATGTTATGTAAATGCTATAGAATATAAAGCCATTTTTAGTGACATTTTCATTTTGCAGTTAGAAAGGTATCTCCAGAAGTTGGAGTCTTTGTTTTATGTTCTTTTCTTTTTTCTTGGTGCTGCTATCCTAACTGGGATCACAGGCAAAAAGTTGACACTTTCTTTGGAATATGGCAAGGATTTATAGCTTCTAAATTAAAAAATCCAAACCACTATTCTGCTGAGTTTGAGTACAATATATGAGTTGGCTTACAGAAGTGTATAATCTTGGCAGGGTATGGGGTGATGCTAAGTTCATAATTTTGTCTCTCTCCACTCCAGCCCATGCTTTTGATGGCTGGATCTTCCCAAGGGAGAGCTTTATCTGTGTTAGTTTGAGATGCTCTTAGTCCCCAGTGCAGCATTTGAAGCATACTTGCTCAGTTTTCAGAAATGCATGCTGCTTCTAGTTTGTTTTCCAACAGTTGACATCTGGAATAAAAGTGAAGAATTCTGCTCTAGCTTTGGATTTTTAAAGAATAAATGATAGTTCTCAAAGCAACATTGTTGGGGTGGTTTAATTTTCTGGCCCTCAGAAGGGCTGTTACTTGAGGGAGAGGAACTAAGGTAGTGCTTTGATTTCTGTCTAGTGCAGTAGGTGTGTTTAAAAGCTCCATCTATACACTTTAAATTACTCCTTGTCCTATATAGTGCTTGCTTTCAGGCTATGAAAGATCATGACATTATGGAAACATTCCAGATTTAATGTGTTGAATTGTAGGTGAGTACCCTCAGGAAAGAGAGTGATTTGTAATAAAGAAGGTCAATTACAGGCTTATTTCAGTCATGAGTTGGAAAAGTTTGCTGAATTGGGAAAGAGTAAGCATGATTTTATGCAGGGAAGTTGTAGCTCATAAATCTTTTGAAGTTCTGTTAAGGAGCTAGCAAGGTTCTGGGTAAGGAGAATCCAATTAATGTAATGATTGACATGTATCAGAGATCCCCACTAAAGGCTGAGAGAGAATCCAAGTTGCTATGGGACATGAAGTAAAAATTATTCATTTGTTAAGAGAAAGGTGACAGGGAAGTAAATAATCACTTGCAGAGATCAAGTCATCTTTGGAGCTCTTCTTGGATCTGGGCTGGGCCCTGAGCTGCCCAGCTTCTTTGGAAGCTGCGTGGGAAGAGGAGTGAGCAGTGGCTTGGGAAGATCCCTGATAGTAAACTCTGGGCTGTAAAGGATGAAGCTGACTGCAAGAAATTACAGAAGGACCAGGTGATAAATTAGCAGGGGAACTTCTTTCTGAATAAAGCCAAAGTGAGGAATGGAGTGGAAAAAGAATCTGAACTTTAAATAGTGAATGATGAGCTCAGAGCTAATCATCTTTCATGTCTTAGAAACTGAAGGCAGGTTTTAATGCATTAATGACAATGCTGCCCATGGTCCAGTAGTAGTTGAGTACAACACAAGCATCTTTTGGAGCAGATGCATTATGTGAGTGCAGGGTGTAGAATGTTTTCACTTCTTTGGTTCTGATCTCACCAAAGGAGAAGGTGATACCTGAAAACACTTTAAGTTGTAAGGAAGTCCTAGGAAGAAAATATTAGCAGAGTATTAGCTAATATGAGAGAGGAATGTAGATGCTGTTACACTTGAGGGGAAAAAAGAAAGAAAACAAAAGCAAGCACATATTGTAAATGAAGAATGAATTATAAAACTATTTCAAGTTTAATAGCCCAAGGAGATTGGTAATACCTTCCCCACTACCCCCTCTTTCAATGATGGGATGGAAGTTTTACTGTCTGATATAAATATTGGTAAGGTGGTTAAATGGAAACTGGTTTATTGATTCTTACCTTCACAAACTAAATAATTTATTTGTTGGTGAGGTTTTTTTCTGTTGTCTGCAAAGATCTCTTCCTGACTCCTGACCTAAAGTTTCAGGAGTATTCTCATGCATGCAGTTGCTGCAGGATTTGTACTGCTGAAGTGCAGCTTGAAGGAAATGAGCTGGTAATGGCTTGGAGCCTGTTTATGCTAGATTATTTGAAGCTGGAATAGATATTTTCTTCACTGATAATGGGTGCTCTTTCAAATTCTTCATACGCTCTAAGATATTTCTCTGCTCCCCTGGTGCTTATTCTCCTCCTCTTCATGAGTTGTGCTGATGCCAATCAGCTAGTCATAGGCCTGTGCTTTACCTGGGAAGGGAGAGCAGTGCACAAGCAGGAACAGCAACCTGTGCCTTAATATTTATCAAGTCAGCTGAAAGTGTTATAAATTACATGACAAAAAAAAAATCATAATTGGAGAAATTCAAGTCTGTATTGAAACTAGATGCACTCAGTATAACAGAACAGAGTGCTTTGTGTGGCTACATGCCTTTAATGCCAGTATAATAATTTTTCCTCTTTACTGTATAAGTCTCCAGAAAAACTAATCTTGTTTAGGAAAGAATCTACTGAGTCATTGCTTGCATGTGGAAATCTTTCTCTCTAGATTACTCCTGCTGTAACAGTTCACTAGGTCAACTGTATTTTTCCTGAAGTGTTTGGTTTGTTGTCTTTTTTTTATTTCCAGTTCAAACTGAAGTGTGTGTCAACTCCCCAGAAGACATGGCAGAATATTCATATTGTTAATAGCTGCTGTGAAACATGTGTGGTAAAATCCCAGCCATGGATGTATCTCAGCTAAAACCTCTCCCTTTGACAAATGAGGGTCTAACATGTAAATTATACATACTGATCACCAAAGTTTCCTTCCAGGCTTACTGCATCAGGGAATCTTTGTTCTCAGCCTCTATCTTTTATATCAAAATGGTGTTAATGAGTTGTGCATCTCCTGATGAGCTGGCAGAGCTTTCACAGCTTCAAGGAGATCTAACACCTGCTGCTATCAGTGCAAAAGCTTGGCTGCTCTGTTGCCAAGACCACATTTAACCTATTTAAATCACAGGCTACCATTGATCTACTTTTCACAATGTGTTCTCTTGAGTCTTCTGGTCTTAGGAGATGTATTATTCAAAGAAAGATTTTAGTATTTAATCTAGTATTTAATTTAGTATTTAATCTGCAGTGTTTAAAAGGAGAGAAGCTGCTACCTCTTTGAAATTGATACAGGTAACAAAATACAGTTGTAATTTATTGATAATCATTTCTGAGCTGGTAAAGAAGATCCTTCTACTAGGATTCTTCTACCACATGAAGATTCAGTTTGCTATGAACAAAACCAGAAGTTTCAAAGGGTGTGAAGAGAAAGTTTTAGTGAACAGTATCTGCATTAACAGTGAGGGAGAGAACAGGGAATGACACTGTATGTAAACCAAGTGTATGCCTGTGGTTCCAGTATAGTTGAATTGCCACTTTCAGCTGGCTCAGGTTTTGGGAATGGTAATAGTATTGAACAAACCTTTGCAGCCACAGCTATAGGTTGAAATTGTAGAACCTTGGAATAGTTTGGGGTGGAAGGAATCTTTAAAGATCATCTAGTCCAACAGCCCTGCCTCACACGGGGACATCTTCCACTAGATCAGATTGCTCCAAATCCCATCCAGCCTGGCTTTGAACACTTCCAGTGATGAGACATGCACAGTTTCTCTGGGCTCTTTTTCCAGTGATTCACCCCCCCTTCTCGTAAGACATTTCTTCCTCATGTCCAATCTAAATCTGCCTTCATGTTTAAGACTGTTGCCTCTTGTCCTGTCACTACAGGCCTTGTTAAAAAGAAAAAAATACCTCTATATCTTTTCTTATAAGCTCCTTTGACATATTGAAAGGCTANCATGCTCCACTCCTTTAATGATCTTTGTGGCACTCCTCTGGACATAGTCCAACAGGTTCATGTCAGACTTGTGCTGAGGACTCCAGAGCTGGACACAGAGCTCCAGGTGGGGTACCAACCATGGAGTTGCAGCAGCACACGTATTATTATTATTATTTTATTGTCACAGTCCTGAAAAAACATTATTTAGGATCCTGATGGGATCTGTGTTGTTTTGTGTGTACAGTTCTGAGTTAATGCAGGCTTGTCTTTCATGAGGATGGTTGTGGTGACAATGACAGTCTAGGTTTGAAATTAGCTTATTTTGGAAGTGAAATGGACTATGTGTAGAAAAAGGAGAATGCTCATTTTTCAAAGCTATTCACACTGAATACTTTTTTGTGTGTGTTTGGACATATATCTAAGGTAATTCCAACTGGTAACTTGTATTTTGTAAAGGTAACAGATATTTATCTTGGTTTCAGGATGCTTTGTTTCATAATACAGTAAAACTCTTTGTTTTATCCAAAGTCCTGGGGCTATATCCCAAGGTGAAACATTTCACCTTTTGCTACTTGGAGTTTTTTAATGAGTTGTGAGCTAAATTTATTTTGCAAAGAGTCGATCATGGGTAATGTCTGTAAATCTAACCTCTTCAGTTGAGGTCTTAACACTTAAGTGACTGAAGAAGTGGAAAGAGAATACAAAATGAGAAAAATACACATATTACAGCTCCTTGTGTAGCAGTTTACTTTCCTGGTGCTCTTTGAAAGGAAGGGGGCAGGGAAGAAAACAGTGTCTTTAAATAGCCTGTCAGGCTACTGCTGCATCTACTTCCTTGTGTGACAGATACTGCATTTCTCATTAATGGTACCTTGAAGTGCCTCTGGTTGCCATAGCAACTATCTCCCAGCCATATACCTTAAATTTATCCTGACAAAGGTTATTGTGGCAATTCCTACTAATTGGCTTTTTTTATTTTTTTTTTTGCTGGTGCTATTTTTAACTCATCCTGTCCTCCTTTATTTAAGTTACAGATCCTAAATGGAATGAATTGGCAGAATGGCTGTGGGTGAGAAAATGCTTTACAGAGCAGGAATAATTGGCAACTAAACACTATCTTTTGTTCTTCAGTGCTTGGTCAGAAAAATCTAAATCATAACTTCCAGTGGTAACTAAAATGTTATCTATTTTGTCCTTGAAATGTTTTGATATGAAATAATATTGAGGCTTTGGAAACATGGTTTTGTTCCTGTAGGCTTCTACTATTGTTTATTACCAGCTATTAGTCATGTTGTTTATTACCAGGTATTACTACCAGCAGAGATACAAGGAAATAAGCCATATCCTGAAGACCTGAAAAGCTAATTTGAAATAAGTCTTCTTTTAAACAGTTAGCCTTGTGCTGTATTAGCACCTGGGACACATGCTGTATTAGTACAAATGCAGTTAGCTGGCATCTGCTAGTACAACAAGTTAAATTAAAAAGTTATTCCTAGGTTGATGATATTATTGTTTAATTTCCTGTAGATGTTTTAGAGGACTACTGCTACAACATTTCTAGTGGCTAGGAGCTCTCAAATTTAATTGCTTGATTCTCCAGAGTTAGGTTTTTCAGGCTCAGAATCATAGAATCATAGAATCCTAGACTGGTTTGGGTTGGAAGGGACCTCTGGAGCTCATCTAGTCCAACCCCCCTGCAGTGGCCAGGGACATCCCCAACTAGATCAGCTTGCCCAGAGCCCTGGCAAGCCTCACCTGCAATGCCTCCAGGGATGGGAACTCAACCACCTCCCTGGGCAACCTGGGCCAGTGTTCCACCACCCTCATGCTGAGGAACTTCCTTCTAATATCCAGTTTAAATCTACTCTTCTCCAATTTAAAACCATTGCCCCTTGTCCTTTCACTGCAGGCCTTTGCAAACAGGCCCTCTGCAGCCTGCTTGGAAGTTCCCTTTAGGTCCTGGAAGGTCAGTACCTAAAATACTGTCTCAGGACTGAGACAGTAAAGCAGTGACTTGGTGAGCAGTACTAGAGTATTCATTTCATGGGTAGAGAGCAGCAGAGAAGAGAAGGTACAGGTAGAACGGGGAGCTGGCAAGCAGGGTAACTTGTGATAGTGTGGAAGGAATAGTTCAGTTCTGCTGAACAGCAATAAATGTGATTGCACTATGATAAGGCACAAAATGCAACCACAAAGAAGGCAACATGGTTAGGAGTAAATGAAACCATGCTATTAGAGGAAGGCAAAGGGCAGAGGCTTCTCAGCTTTTCAGGAAGGTGAAGGATACTGATGCACATTCAACCCTCTGGTTTGCACTCAGCCAATTGCTGTGTGGCAGAGTTCACCCAAACTTGCAGCCAGCAGTCATTTGACCTTTTTTCTTTTGAGATAGATGAGGAAAACTTCTACAACTTCATAACCTTTAAACATTAAACTTTCTCATTTAGCATCTTCAGTTCTGTCCCGATGTAGATCAGAACTGTTTAGGGAACAGCAAACTTAAAAGATGTAAGAAATGTTTATTCACTCTTGACTTCTGAAACATTGAGGCTGATGCATTCAATTGCTTTGTAGCCCTAGCATACTTCCACTAGAATGATAGAACTTTTCTTGCTTTTTTGTCAGAAGGAATTTAAAAGGATTGTAAATTCATGTCTCATAAAGGAAATTTGCTACAAAGCTAGAAAGATCCCTATGGAAATTTGGAAAAAAACCCCCACAACAAACAACCAAAAACCAACCAAACAATTGGAGATTTGGGAATTGTATACCTCCTCAAGGACTATGAGGGGGATATGTTTCATTCAGCATTGCTTTTTCTGGTGGATAACTTTGACCAGAAGTCTCTTTTTCAATATAAAAACAAACTGGAAAACTCTGGAAGATTGTCATTGGCTTTCAGCATTTTTAATTCTCCTCCTTCAGTTTGAAGGATAAGTTGGAGGACAACTTTTAACCTAAGTAGGTGGATAGGATTTATATCTTGTTTACAGAAAGTCTGCTTTTCATATAATTTAAAAAGAAGATAACAGAGCTTTGTGGGATACAAAATTGGTATTTTGTCACTGTGAAGCCCATGCAGTGTGCTTCTGTAGAAACCTCATTCTCTTTCCTTATGCATTTGATGCCATAATTGCAAACATAATGTTGAGCACTCTGCCCCATCAACCAGGTCATTAATCAAGATGTTAAATAGCATCTGTCCCAATACTGACCCCTGGCATAACCTGCTAGTGATTTACTTCCAACTGATCCTTGTGCCACTGATCACAACCCCATTGATTCAGTAGTTCAGCTGGTTTTTATCTGCCTCATTGTCCACTTATCTAACCCATCCTTTGGCAGCTTGTCTCTGGTGTTATGGCAAAGAGTGTCAAAGACTTTATTAAGTTTCAGTTAGAAACAACATCCATTGCTCCTCTCACCACCCAAGCTAAGTCACCTCATTGTATAAGGCTGAGCTTAGAGGATGAGAGGCAAAGAACACAAATCCTTTTTAAACAGACTTCATTAGTCTTCTGTTTATGAAACAACTTCTCTAAAGTGTCTCAGAAGGAAGAATTTTGACCAAATACTTAAAGAAGATTCAGAGTTTTTATCTCCATCAGAAGTTACTTCTTGTCTTTAAGGAATATAGGAACTTGACAAAGAGCAGAATGCTAGTATCAAGGGTGCTTTTTGTGTAAGGACTCCACATCCTCTCTGGGCAGCCTGCTGCAGTGTTTTGTCACCCTTAAAGGAAAGACATGGAACTTCCTGTGTTCCAGTTTGTGCCCATTGCCCCTTGTCCTGTCACTGGGCACCACTGAGAAGAGACTGGCTCCATCCTCTTGATGCCCAACCTTTAGATATTGGTAAGCACTGGTAAGATCTCCTCTCAGTCTCCTCTTCTCCTGGCTAAACAGCCCCAAGGATCTCAGTCCTTCCTTGTGAGAGACATGCTCCAGTTCCCTCAGCATCTTCCTAGCCTCTGCTGGAGTCTCTCCAGTAGTTCATGTTCAATACTGATTAGCCATAGTCCTGCATGTAATTAAAGCCAGTAGGAAGTTGTTCCAGTAGTATTTTTATGAACAGGTTGCACACACTGAATCTGAAAAGAAGTTGTAATTTTCTATTAGCATATTTTACTCTGCTGAGCTAATTGAACAGTTAAGACTGAAACATGTTTTACTTTGATTTAGGCTTCCAGAAGTTCTGTCAGTACCTGGCAAGCCTACCAAGGGATCAGCAATGCCTTGCAGACTACCTGTGGGCTTTGTGTTGCATGTCATAGTTTAGCTCCATGTCTACTATCACTAATGCTAATGCCATGAAAAAGTAGATAATTACAATTCCATAGTTGAAAATGCATTGCAATAAAAACTAGCAGTTAATAGAATATGCTTGTCTGAATCTACTGAAAAACAACCATGCTGAGAGCTAAATGCTTGGAAATTCATCATTTCTCTAAGCTAGTTCAGATCATACCCAAATGCAACCTGTTCCCATTGAAGTGTAGTGTCTAATGAGTTTCCATAGAGGTAATGACCTTGCATGGAAATAATGATCATGTACAGGGTTTTAAAGATGTTTTGAGTGAATAATACATATTATGGCAACATTCTGTTGCTGGTCTGAGTTTGTGGTGTTTTTTTAATGAACATTTAATGTTACACACATATTTCATTGCCTTTTTAAAATGTTATTCTTTGCCTCAGAAATAAGTCTAACAAGTTTCCAAGCCCCATCTTGTCCTCTGTTTAAAGCAAAACGAATTATTGTCAAAGGTCTTGAATAGTGTGCAGGGCATGCAGATAAAGGAATGAATTATACAAGCTAGGAGAACTCTTCAGAAACAGTTTCAGAAAACAGTTAACAGCATGCACAAGATAAAAAACAAACTTCTCTGACAAGCAACACTGGAGCCTCTGCTGACATTAAATGGCTTTTATACCATCCAGGTAAGCAAAGAGAGTACAGAACTCCTTCAGCCAGCAAGTGAATAATGTCCTATTTTAAGAACTCTCGAGTACACAGTGTGATCTTTGGGATAGTGTGTCTGGCTAATGGATTAAAGTTGGATTAAACTCAATTTTTTCAGATAGGAAGAAGTTGTAATTAAGCAAGTACCTGATCAAAAAAATATGTTCAGGACTGACCTGGCCTGAAGCTTAGAAAATGAGAGAACCTAAGTGGTCTACAGGCTTAGGAATAAGGTGTATCCATGGCCAGAAGTGAGGCTGAAGGCAGGAGACAGGGAGGTTCAAAAAGCAAGGTAACAAAAGCAAGGGCTGAGCTTTGGCTAGGTTGATGGATGGAAGCAGGAGTGGGCACTGAAATTGGAGACCAGCAAGACAGACATAAAAACAAGTCAAAGAACAAATTTGCCACAAATGAGATGTTTTCTAGTAGGAAGAAACTATTGTTGTCTTGATTGCAATGTAAATAAAAACCAGCAAGGGTCAGCTGTGTCAAACACAGCACAAGATATTGATGATAATGATGCAGATGATAATGATGTAGCCATTCAGATTTGATCTTGATGAGATGTTTGTAATCCTTGTTAGGGCTCTGAAATGGAAGAAGCAGGGATTAGGCTGGAGAGCATCAAAAACTGATCTAAAGAAATGAATTTGAAAGTTTGGATAACACATTCAGTTATTTCATTTTTAGGCATAGAGATTGTGTTTGGGGATGGAGAAGATAAAGTTCTGGGATTTCTTAGGCTGGAAAGAAACTCACATTATAAGGAAACACTCTAATAGCATTGAAATATAGAAAGAAATATAGGTGTAAGAAGTGAGAGTGTAGGAACCTATGTTCCTATGCAGCAGAAAGGTTAGTGTTGCTGAAACAGCAGAAAGCTTCAGAGGAGGGAAGGGATCAGGAGAGAAGAGTTAATCTTGGTATGTGCTTAAAAACACATGCTAAGCATGATGTTGTATAGTATGGGATATACCTCTGTTCATTTGGGGTCAGCTGTCCCAGCTGTTTCCTCTCCCAGCTTGTGCAGCCCCAGTCTACTCACTGGTGGGGTGAGAAACAGAAAAGACCTTGACTCTGTGTTGTGTTTATCTGTCTTCTTAGACTCTGTGTTCTTCAGGGTAAGTCTGAGTCATCTTTGAGACCTTGGTCTGCTAAAGCAGTAAAAAAATCTCTTGTGTATGTAAAACAAAGGTTAAATTTTGCCTAGTGTGCCAGAAGAGTGATTATGTATGACAGTTTCAATGTTTTGATCTCACACCATGCCCCAGTTTGAGTTGCATCTGTCAGGGTAAAGGAGAGATTTGCTCCTACAGAGCTTATTGTCTTTAAGACATGGTAGTCTTTATTATGCTGCTCAGCAAATTTGTGTATTTGTCTTCAGTTTTCTCTTCAGAGGGTAAAGAATCAGTTTCATTTCAGGTATGATTAAAAAAAGAAAGAATCAATAGGGAATTAAATGGTCTTTAGTCAGAGAAAGCTTGATAATGATGGAGAGTTGCATTACAGTTTTCTACCTAATTTTGCTAACTGGTGAAATGAAAATAAAAGAATTAGAAGTCACAGTTATAGAAAGTAAATATAAAAAGAAATACCCAAATTAGCTGAATTACTGTGGGGTGCATGGCCTGCCATTAGTTCTGTCTTTTCTGCTTGCACTCCTCAGCAGTCATTAATTTGAAATAACTTGTTGTGAACATACTGGTATAACCTCAGAAAATTGGTTTAGTTGTTTTGGAAATTTGCTCCCCATTTCTATTATTTAAGCCTTTTACATTTGAGAACACTTAATATTACATGATGTAGTGGCTTCCAGATAAAAGGAATAATGAGCCTGGTCAAGGACTCAGGAGCTGTAGTAAAAAGTGGACACTAATTAATTACTATTACATTATTTTTACTCTTCAAGCCTTTTCAAACCAATATAGACTCAAGTTTCTTTTTGTGAAGTGTCTTAAGGATCCTCCTGGTTTGTCAGGAGACTCTCAATGAAGGCAGCAGTGTTTCAGTGTGTTAATCCACCAGGAGCTGCTGCTGGTGAAGGAGCAGTAGGGCTTCTTTGATAGGCTTGAATGTAGGAGGAGATTCAGAAGGAGAATCAGTTAACACACATTTCAAGCTCTGGTTTAACTCCTGACATTAGTAATAAACAGAAGTGGACACTAAAGAAAAAAATTGCTTTTATAAGTCATCTTAGAAATGTTTAGAAGAGAAGTATTTACAACCGTTTAACATCATCCTGAAATTGACTTTATTTATGTAATAAAATTACAGATAGTTTCTGCTGTAACATGGAGCATTTTGAGGAATAAAGCTTGAGAACTTGAATTTCACTGAGTCCACCATGAAACCATAGTAAAGGGAAACTACAGATTTGATGTGCTTTTAGTAGTCTCTCTTACAGAAGTAATTGCTGTCAGTGTTTTTGTGATGTTAGAGTCAGATATGTGCTTAGGTCTCAAAGAGAGAACATGAGAATAGGAAGCTTTACAGTTCTGGTGGAGGAGAGCTGGGGAATGGACACCCCGTACTGAACATACTATTTCAAATCCATGCAACCCTTTTCTAAGCACTGCCTGTTGTTCTGCTGCATGATATTCAGCAATCTGAGAGAATAATCAAAGGATATTTTCTTTTCTTTTCTGAATCCAGCAGAAATTCATCCCTGAAGCCCAATTTAGGAAGGGCCTATGTTGCATCTCAAGTCTTAGTGATCAAGATGCTGCCAGAAGATATATGATACTGAGTTTAGAAGCCCTAATGTCTATGACCTTCTCAAATAAAAAGAACTTTTACTGTTACAGCAAATTCTTCATCCATCTGAAGTTTACTGATGCAAGTTTCATCTGAGCTATCTTGGTGTGTTATGGTTAGTTTTACTTATAACTCCCTGAACCAGCAGCCTCCTCCTTGCATGATAGGACTTAGCACTTCAGGAGATTCCCATTGGAACCCAGTTTCCTATTTATTAAGTAATGTGCTTTATTGATAGAGAATGTTGTTGAGTAAGTTGGCAAGCTTAAAAACTGTCATAATTAAAAGCCATGGTAAAGTGCAATTTCACAATTATGATGATGATTGGACTTTACTGTAAAAACTCTCATTAGATTCAGTACAGAGCTCTCTTGGTGATTCAGAACAGCATACCTGTATGAGTTTACTTGGCTTCATGTTACCTATTTGTTTCTCCCTGGGTTTTACAGTGCTTAAATTCTGCAGACTGTGTTCATTGGATGTATCTTCTGGGTTGTGCTCAGTTGCCCAGCTGGAATATGTGTTATGTCTGCCTTGTATCAGTTCTAGGTGCCTAAAGTAGCTGTGTATAAAAAATCAGCATTCCTCAGGGTTTCCCTTTTGTGTCTTGCTTCCCTTATCTCTCACTTATTCCCCAGTTTAACCTCTATTTTCCTCTTACATGTTCACTTTAAGCTACTCCACATCTCAAATGAACAGATTTCTGAACTAAAAGGTTTATTTTATCCTCTCTCCCTTCACATAATACTTTGTGTAGATGTTGGGAATAACTGACAGTTGGACATTTCCTTACAGAGAATTCATTTTTGTGTGTGTGTGTGTGTGAAATAAATTGAAACAACAGTATGAAATGAATGTACAAGCAAACTTCCAGGTTTCTGAGGGCAGAGATAATGAGCAGGAGATGATCCTACAGGGCCCTGTGTACATTTCTCTTCCACTGTGTTAACATGTTTTCTGAGCTAACTATGCCTTATGCAAAAAAATCTTTCAAGTACTTGAATGTATAAAAAAACCCCAAACAACCCAACTCTGCATAACTTCACCTGACAAATAGAAATACTCTCCTTTTGCAGATGACATAAATATTTATGCCTGTAGAACAATCTCCTAAATGTTTTTCAGCCCCTTGAATGTTTGAGTACATTTTATTTGTTAGCAATTGAAGACTTTTCCCCATTGCTCATTATTTATTAGTAAACAAAACCTGGAATCAGGAACTATTAGAAGATAAACATTTTGGAATAACCTCCAGACTGGCTTTTTTCCCTTCCAGTCCTAAGTAGCTTGAAGACAGAAATGATAATTTTATGAGTTACAGAAACACATACACAATCACAAAATGCATGGTGACTTCACAGCCTCTCTGAGCAACCTGTTCCAGCATTNATTTTCAGACTGTGCCTGGGCAGGAATTTGTATTCACATTGTATATTACTTATTGCAGCTGGAAGCTGGACTGTGGAGAACCTTTCCACCTATAGGTTTTCATTAGACTAAAGAGAAGAATAGTGGTCATACCTGCTCTATTTTTTTCTCTTAAGAGTTTAAATTCCCCTTGTAGCTTAAATATTTTCTCCTTTGATTTAGGATGCAGTGGAGCTCCAGAAGCATGCATTTTTATATCTCAAGATATAGTGATGCAAAAGGTCTTTATTTTGAAATGTTGCTATATTTACTTTAAAAAGGAAATACAAAGCTACATATTTTTGCCAGGTAGTTTCCTTCTATTTGTTGCCTTAACTTTATTTTCATTGAAAAATCAGTCATTTGTAGATTTGGGATATAAGCTGCAACCTCATTCCTTTCTTTTTGCCTCTTGATCTTTTTCAGTGGTGGTCCTTATTCTTCAATATTTACCTTATTATTTTGATCTACTAGGTTAAGTCGTAGGTGTCATGGTTTTAAGAGATGTTCATTAGAATACAACTGAGTATCACCTTATCAAAATGTAATGGTGGACAATTTCAAAACTGTTTTCAAAAGTTAGCAATATTTGAGCAGAATTTCCAATTTGGAAGAACTTCTTGACTTGCAGGAAGCACTAGATAATTCTGTGGTTTCCCTGTGAGTAATTAATCTGTAGTTGGGTACTACTCTAAAGCTTATCTGTGGAATGCTGCAACTCGTGTTTTCTTCTCAGAGACAGTATTGTGTTTCAATTTCTCTTTCTGTCCTGACTTCTGGTAGTGTTGCATTAAGCTCATCTGATGTTTGATAAGTGTTCTGCCAGTGAAGAAAGGAAATGGAAATGTAACATCTTGTGGAAAGTGTTGTTTTCTGACTTTTGGTTAACAGGAAATCAATTCAGTTTTCTACACAGGAGAGCCATTTATGTCTATTACATCAGGAAAAAGATTTCTTTGACAATATATTTTCTCTTTTCAATGTTTTGTTAAGATTTCCAGCCACATAAATATATGATATTTCTTAATTTTAATTCATGGTCAGTCATTTTACTTGAAACAATGTCATAATCAGTAAAAGAAAAAGGACAGGTGTTGATCAGGCATTATGAAGCAGGTGCTGCAGACCCTTTCTATTCTGAAATGTGCTAGAAGAATTTTGTTAATATACAGCAAAAGCTCCTAATTTATTTTGACATGCATTAATGTTTGACTGTATTGTCCTTCTTCAAGGATGTAACAGCCAAATTCACCTCATTTAATTGAATACATAATTCTTAAGGCGTTTTGTACTTTTTCCCAGGAGGTTATTCATTCATCCAGTTGAAGGGAGGTTCTTAAAGGAGAGGAAAAGCTCTTTTAGTGTTCAGGACTTGTTTTAGGTCATACTACCCAAACTTAACAAATCTTATCAGTAACATTAAAGTTGAAAATCAAATATAATTTCGGAGGAAAGTAGTATTTCTGTGCATAACTTTACCTAAAAACATGAAAGAATCTCAGGACATGACAGTGGGAAATCTATTTTTAAAAGAGAGCATTGCTATTTAATGAAATGCTGAGCCCAGGGAATACAGTCAAGGATAATCAGAGGCACTTATCACCTTTGAAAGGCTGCAGTATTTCTAAAGGCTTTGTTTCAGTCCATGACTTCTTACTTTGGTAATCAAATACTTTCTGTGCCCATTTCTAGGGAAAACATTAAAGTTTAAGAAANCACAAGGGATTTTCAGACTGTGCCTGGAAGAAAAGTATAGTGAGAAAAAGGGTATTGCAGGAGGGGATGGGAGAATGCTTGAAACATCATATCTGAAATTTAGACTCCTTAAATCAGAGGTTCAAATCCCTGGAGAACTGACTTAGTCCTTCATCTTTTGCAAGCTAGGGCAACTCAACCCAATGCAGAATCATTGAAGTCCCTAAATTGTTGTATCAGTGAATCACTTTACTGGTGTTTAGAGCATGCTAATTGATGCTCTTACTAGACTGCTTTTCAAGGTCCACAGAGAGGAGCTTTCTTGTGATAGGATATTCTACTAAGTGGAGACCTGTGACAGCAAAGGGGGTGCAGTGGTTGAGGGTGCGCTCCCCCTTAGTCCTCCCCCCCATGGTCCCCGAGATGCCCCAAAAGAGCCACACAGAGACCCCAGGAGGGGAATGAGCGAGCGAGTTTATTTCTCACACAGCCTTTTTATATCCTCCTCCCTCCAAGTAGTACAATGCTATCAAACACCTGCTAAAGGAAGTACCACACTACTCCGTTGCAATCCGCGAGCTCAGCTAAGCTAACAAAGGTCTTCTAACTACACCCTTGTATCTCAGGCTAGCTGCATAGCACATAACCTTGAAGAAACTATCTTCTGTGCTTCTAATGTAACATTTTGCAGCTGTGTGAAACTGGGGTTCTTTGTTCTTGCTGTTCTGCTTCAAGCCAATTCTCCAAACTCAGCAACTTTTCCCATGAAGTCAGACATCGCTGTATTTTCCTTTCTGTCTCTCAATTCTCTCATGGCTACCTGCTTCTTCTAATCTGTGGTTCCCCACAAAGGGGGGAAAGCTCAAGGAAGTCTGAGCCTCAATCATGACATCATTATGTATTTTTAAACTCTGAGAAGTGTGAAGTATGTTGAAAAATTGTGCTGTGATATGGCTGATTTAGTTCCCACCAGGAGTTGGAAAAGAATCCATTCGAAAGATCCATATGGACAAGGACAAGGTTTCTGATACAATGTGATCAACATTGTGTGTGCTCTCTGCATTCAGAGTAATGAGGCACACTGGACCACACTTAATTGTTGAAAATCACTGGTTTCTGCTGTAATGCATCTCAAATACGTTTCTCTTTGTTCTCCTTTAGTACATCACTGGTACATTGTGGAATGGACATGGTCCCAAGTTTCATTTCATTAATAAGTTCATATAAGTATGCTCTGAACACCAGTAAGTGGTTCCCTGATGAGAACTGCATATTCAAGATTACTCCTCCATCTCAAGCTGTTTTAGCTTCAGTGTAACCCAGCAGAAGTTGGCACTGAAGAAGTGTGTAGAAAGAGCTGTGAGCCAGTGACAACACCTTCACTTGTGTCAATAGTAGTTTTCATTATTGGAAACTCTCTGTAGAGCGTCAGTTCTTTGTGTCTGCTGCTCTGACCTTGTGGGTAGGGAGCTTAAAGTTATTTTTAGACCATTTGTGAGCATATTTATGTGACACTGACTTTTTTAAATCTGAAAAGCCAAGTAGCTTTTTATAACATTGTTAAAGAGGCAGTGGTCATGGTTCAGTACTTAAAATTGAATTCTTTTTCTGCACTTAAAAGCTATGATTTATCCTTTTTAAGCCCTGTGCTGGTTTAATGATTCAATACAGCTGTATGTTTGCTGGGAAGTGGTTTCTGGCTGCCTTGCTCTACTTGTGTGGATTTCTCCCATAAAAAGATCAGTCTGGTTTATACTATGTATCATCTTTATGCTATCTTTTCCTGTTTCAGTGGGTAATCATTTCTGACACTGTAGATATTTTTGAAGAACAATGTAACCCCAAAACCCCAGCTATACCTAAAATAGCCTAAGGTTTGAATGTACCAGCTATTTAAATCAGAAGGGGAGAAGGGAAGATCTGTGTAAGGTACTGGAACAGAAACAGTTTCACCATGCAATTGCATTTTGTCTTTCTGATTGTTTTTTTTCCCTGATGGAGTTAAGAGATGCTTGTCTTGGGATCTCATAGAATAGCTTGATGCTTCTGCACTGGGTCAAATCCTGGGATCTTCAGGTATTTTTCTGTTAATAAAAAGTAGCTGTGGAACAATGCAACTAGATCTGTTCTCTTTTTATAATATGAAGTTTGCTTTTGACACTTTTTTGGTTATTAAAATGGAGGTTTTATTGTATTTTTTCTCTGAGTGATTGCTCCATGTATGCTTTCTAACACTGATATGTGTGTTTCCAACTGCTTGCCACCAAATATGTCAAGAACTTGTGTACTGAATGAACTAATGCCCTTAAAAGATGTGGGTATCTGGTCCAGGAGACTCCATCTACTGTGTCATCCTTTACATGACTCTGCAGCTGTGTTTTTCTAGTCCCCTTGCTGTCCCTTTTAGAATATTGCCTTGCTTGCATTCTGAATGCTTAGGCAAAAGTGTTTAGAGGTGATTTGCAGGTTTGGATGTCAACTTTGAAGCTGTTGGGTTTTAAGGGTCTCATTCCTTTCAATCTGTTTCTACCTCAATCTCAAATTTTGATGTTTGGTCCCCAAACACATAGGTTTTCATTTCTTGATTTCCTCTTTTGAAATGAAAAAGACAATTCCAGAACACTCAGACTTGAGAAAGGTGCTTGTTTAGTGCTCTGTCATGAAGAGCAGAGTTACCTTCTCTCTTGCCTTGTGGCCCTGTAGGTACTTACAGTGTGGGGTGGAGCAGAGCTCAGTCAAGCAGCCTTTATCAGCTCCAACAGAAGGAAAAGAATTGTCCTCATCTGCTCTCGTGGTGCTTATGGCTGTGAGCATTTCTGCTGTCCATGCCCTACTGCAGCCCTCTCTTAGGTCACAGTGTTCCTCAGTGAGCCCCATGTTGCTCAGTTCCAGGGAAATCTCTACAGCAATAGAACTTCCAGGGCTTCCTGAGAACATCTCAGAAACTTTTTCGTGGTATTGCTTTTACCTTCTATTATCTTAATAGAAGTATATCATAAATCCAGTGTCCTTGAGATACCTGGAATTATTCCCATCCAGAAAGTGTTGTTTACGACATACCCATTGTTACTGTCAGTGCACTGAAATAAAGTAAACCTGTGTCCCTACTGTGTCACAGGCTGATGCAATGGGCATGTCCTGAAGCTTCGAATTTTCTCAGAATCATAAAGACAAAATACTTAGCCAAAGAGAAACTCCATTGTGGAAGAGGTGGAGAACAGGGAGATGCAATTCTTTGTGCTTAGTGAGTGCCAAGCTTTAATTTTTTTCTCTGGCCCTCTAATGGGGCTCTGGCAAGGATCTTTATCTTTACAAGGGGGTTGTTAATCTGCTTTATCTTCTTTGGCTGCAGGTGTGGATGCAAAGCAGTAAGGGCCATCTTCATGGCATCCCAGATCTTTGTTAGAGAACCACCCTCTTTATCTCCTCCCTTGAGTTTTATGGCTATTTAAGCACCTGTGTAGACAGCAGTACAGGTTTCTTTATTTTGCAGTAAATCCCACTGTTTGATCCCTTGCCAGTAAGAATGACTACTTTACCTACCCATCTTCCTCCATCCTTCTCAGCAACATTCCTCCCAAATTCAGAAATGGAGAACAATTCTTGTAGTTCAAGTATGGTAACTGCATTTGAAATAGTCTATCAGTTCATAAAGAAAACTCATTTGTTTCTATATATCTTCTGTACATCATCTATACATCTGTTTTTCATGTTTTGCATGTTGTTGTCTAAACAGAATCATTTCTTCCCAGGTCAGGAGCACTATCAGCACAAGGATGTGTAGTTTGGATTCTCTACAACTCTAAGGCTGTTCATTGAGTTCTCTACACCAGTAGATATGTACACTTCAAATTAAGTGGAGTTATTTTGTGTCATTACTTCAAACAGGTACAAAGATTCCTAGAGATGATTGTGTAGCTTTTTCACTTACTCAAGTTAATTTGAGCCATCGCTTTTTGTTTGATGATGACACATGGTTGGCATCTGCAGAGAGCAGCCCTTTCATCTTCAGCTTTTACCCTCTTATGGTTTTTCTCTGGTTAGGACCCAAAATCTCTGATGCATGTAAGTGCATTGGAGCTCTGGGCTCCCTCTACATCAGCAGTGCTCATGTTGCAGGTCCTGATGGGTACTAACAGAACTGTGTGATACATAGTCAGCCTAGTGTAAAATGAAGCACAAAGCTTCATTTCTGGCTTCCAAATAAATAGCTAACATCTAAGAAAATCTCCTTTACTTAGTTTTCAGCACTGAGTATGTCTGGAATGTCATTTGTTTTGGATGTTATCAAGAGATTTGGCTCTGCTGTGGGTGCTGTGCTGGCCTAGATCAGATGTATGCCTGAGCCCACTCACTGAGTTGTATTTCTAAGTCACTGATTTATGTTCCTGATTCACTGCTTGTAACTAGTGCTGAATGCTGTACCTCAATTCCAACTCTTACTGAATATACCTTAGGAAGAATGCATTGAAGCTGCTATACTAATTGCAGTCATATTACTGTGAGTAAGTTTTGAACAGCTGCTGATCTGTAGATGGCAGGAAAAGATGCCATTTGTGTTTTCTCAGCAGTGGTGGAGAGGCCAGGGACTAATTTAACACAGAGCTTGATGGAATTGAAAACTCTCTAAGACCTGGAATAAAGAATTTCATGAAAGTAAGCTATGGAGTGATTGGTGAGTGATGATAAAATGGTGACAAGTTATAAGTACATATACACAGGCTTTAATAGTAGGATTAAAATTTAGAGGAGGAATATTGTTACTTCAGTACTCCTTAGCTGTTTTCCATGCTGCTCTATATGGTTTGAACTCAACTTCTTTCTTATATTCTCTCTTATATTTTGGTGTTAGATCTCCTTCTCTAGAAAAAGCTGGCCACCTCTGAATTTGAGGGAGAGCTGCTTGTTTTTATCTGGCATTATCTGAGAGGATGTGCAGGCTGGACTCCTGTACAATGATATTTTCAGGCACTCAGTGACATTAGGCACTTGGTTATGTCTGTACTATTTGTCCTGAAAAACACACTCACCAAAACAAGACCTGGTTTTTGTCTTTCATACTGCCTCTTGCTATTCTCAGCCCTCTTACCAGCTACACAAACTCACTTAGTTTTGATCCTTTGCAAACAAGAACTGATGTATACAAATCATTAACACTTATAAAAATCTAGCATGTTAAAAGCTGTTTGGTTTTTTGATATAAACTGGTTATTTTGTTTTTCATAAGGCAGTTTAAACCACATGGATTTTTCTTTATCTGTATTTCCATACCGTTCAATTGAGAAAGCAAATCACGTTATTTCCTTTCCAAGTCTTCCATTTTAGTTTGTGTACGTGTATAAAATAAACAATGAATTGATGTTTCCAATAATGAAATAATGGTAATGATTTAACAAGGATTTCTAAGCCTGCTTGGCAAAATTCATTCCAATAGGATAGGAACATTCTCAAGACAAAAGTTCACAGATTTGCTATTGAAATTGTGTTGTCTAAAGATGTGTAACAGAAAAAGAGATAGATAAAAAGTGAGTTACTGGAAATTACTTGAAGGAAAATACTCATTTGGTTTAGGGTATACAGGTTGTTCCAGGTTTGTGAAACTCTTTGCCTTCTTTGTTTGCTGAACAATTACAGAATTAATTGAGTTCCAGAAGGCAGTTTTTACTTAGAGCTGTTAATCCATATTTGATATTCTCAGCTAGATGAACCATTAGTGGTTTAACTAAATCCTCTTGTATTGTTGCCAAAATAGGGTGAAGAGGCCTTACTTTGTTTGTGGGTTTTTTTGACTGGTTTTAGACAATTGTCAGGAAGGAAAAGTGTTGAAGAGCACCACAGGGAGAAAGAAATGTTGTTTCTCCTCCTCTGGCTTCTGTAGCCCAAAAGAGTTCCTTGTATTTGCCTTGTGGAGTTTGTTGTTATCCTAGCCTGTGTTCCAGCTCCTGCTGGACCAAAGCACTTGTGGAGTGGCACAAGATCAGGCTCCAGGCATTCAGGAGCTGGTGCCTGCAACCAGCAATGGTTTGTCTCAGCACTGAGGGTGGCTAGAAATAAAGAGCCCAAAAGCTTGTGGATAAGAACTATTTGCACTGCTTTCCCCCCACCCCTACCCCACTGCATTCTTCTTTTTGATGGTGTTCATGATAGCAATATCATGATAGTTGTTCACGATTGTTAGTGATAGCTATGCTTGGACTTGATGACCTTAGAGGACTCTTCCAACCTTAAGCATTCTGTGATTCTCTGATTCCAAGGCAGAACTATCTCTGTTTAGTCACTCACATGACAGTTGGATTGGAGTTAGTGATTTCCTGTGTTCTAGGATAGCATTTGGGTTTCTGTAGGAGAACAGTCCAACTGAAAATATGTGGTTAGATAGGCACCTTTTTGAAGGATATTACAGCTAAAAAAGCCCCAAACCCAAACTCCTCTTTTATGACTTTGTACTCAATGATGCATCATTAGAGTCTAGTACATTTAGGAAGGAATGCTGTTCCTTAGCCAATTTCCTATCACCTGGAAGTAACTGGATTTGCAATGAAGAAAACTGCTCCTTTTAGTAACATCCAAACCCTTCATGTACTATTTTAGTGACATGTCATGCAATGTGTCATGTGCTGATTAAAGTCAAGTTTTGTCCTTTTTGGGAAATGAGTCTGAAGTAGTCTAGTCAAGGAATTTCATTTAATTACATGTGTAATACAACTTTCTGCCTTTTACTTAATTGGTCTCGCCTACGTTGTGTCTGCCTATTAGATGATAATTTAGCAATTTCCAATTTGTATATCCCTCAGGGAGGCTCAATGGGAATAAATGGGAGCAAAAAAGAAATCTCTGCAGCTTTATTCCTTGATTTACTGCTCGATGGTTTCTCTTTTCCTTTAGTTGTAGGGAAGAAATTGAGAATAATAAGCAAGAAAAAAGGAAATCTATTGTAGAAAGAGCTTAGTTTCAAACAAAGCAGATTGTGTAATCTTTGTGTAGTGTATTTACAGTATTATTTGCTTAGTTTAGGGTATGCAAACCCAATTTTATTAATATGTGCTTCTAGTTTTAGTTGTAACCCTATAATCTATTTATACCTGTGTAATTGAATAACTCAGAGCAAATTAGCACATCAGAAACAGTGGATGGGAAGATTTGTACAACTACTACATAAATCTTGATGCCATTTGTCTGCTAGTAGTAGCCTAGCATTCTGGTATAATCTGACTCTTGGATTGGCTATTCTAAATTGTTCTTTATAAATGGGAAAGAAATCTTTAGGAATTTTTAAACAGTCAAAATGGCCTAACACTATGTGAATGTAAATATATATGCTCCTCTATGGATTTGTTTGAGAGTTTTGGCTTCTTTGCAGGAACTGGGAACCATGTAGGACAGGATGGATTAAAAAAAGATGCTGGTGATCTATATACAAGTAAATTGCAATTCTCTCATAAGCTGGAAGTGAAAATATATTGATTTCCCCCCCTCTAAAGGTGGAGAAAAATGCTAATTCCTAAACTGGGATTCAGTTTGATTGGATGCCTAAATATAGATGTGTCTGAATATCATTTTATTATAGTCAGCAAAATTTAGTCAGTGAGTGGAAAGTATATGTAATTTTCATAAAAGAGAGCACAAATCATTGTTTTCTACTGTGCTTTTGAATTTTACCATGCAGTTCACATCTTTTTAAAGGAAAAAATGTCTTGCAAAAATTTAGATAGCATTGTCTTCTGAGCTTTTATCCATACAGGAATACTGTAGTGCACTAGAGAATACTATAGAGCAGGGTTTGGTTTTAAATTGTCCCTTAGCTGGGGGCTTTGTGGTCACCACGCTAACAAAGCATCCTCTGCAAGTCTATCAAAACTAAAGGATCTTTACCTCAGGCACCATTAGTTGACAGCTTATGCCTTGTAGTATTTGTAATCTCCCTTTCCTCCACTTCCTCCAAATGTAGTGAAGAAATCTGTTCTCATATAGGAAATTTGTGCCATTGAAAATGCTAAGTAATGTTGTTTTATTACTAACATACTAGCTGTGAATTCTGCCAAAGCATCCCAAGGATGACTTTACTCACAGGTGAAATTTTCCTTGCTGAAAGTCAAACTCTTTCTGTGAACCATAGGAAAGAAGACTAAAAAGCCCTTTGATCTAGTTTGATTTTAATTTTCTTTCTCTTTAATTTGCTTTATTTCTTTGAGGATGGTTTTGTCACTGCCTGGACATCATGCAAACAGGGCTATGCAGTAGGTTGTTCATATATAATATGGGTTCTGTACTACCCTAATTGACTGAGGTAGGTTAATATGGCACTCAAATGCTCCAAAATGAGTACTTCTGCATTTTAATAGTTAAATAAATACTAAATTTCTAGCTGTAGTGTTCAGATCTGAGCCTGGTGTCCATTTGGCTTCACTACTCACTGAATAAGGCAACTGGCAGGACAGTTATTTGATAAGATATGATGATTTCCAAATGGGAAGCTTTTGCTAAAATTAGAAGGTCTTTTAGAACTGTGCTCTTTTTCTGATATACTAATGAGGCAAATCAGACAACTAATGCAGCACAGCAGTATGTGGGGCAAAGTGTGGAGAGAGAAATCAATAATATAAACATGATGAGATGCAAGTGAAGACAGACCTTGCTCTGCATATCGCTGAAGATGGATCCAGGGCTGCCAAAGGCTGAGTATAATTAGCAATAGAAGCAACACCTTGGTTTATTTACCATTATCTTCTGGGTGGAAGGGAAGTGCTTTGAGGCTATCACATTAACATTCATTAAGGAGCTAACTGCTGAGGAGAAGTGGTAAGGCCAATGTGGTCTTTCAGGCTGCTGTACTCCTCAGTGGGAGAGCTTGTTTTCCAAAAATAGCTTGCTGCTGAGCATGCTTCTAACCACATATTTATGTGTTACTGGTGGAGGAAGCATTAAATAAATTTCTCATGCATGCAGTGTTTTGGGGGGAAAAAAACCTGTGTGAGATATGTATAATTTTTATTAATAGTGCTGAGGAGTTGACTGCTGTGGAACCTGTACACCTCTTCAGGTGAAGCTTACTCACTGGGAGCTGAGATTTAGGGAGCATGATTAAAGCTTTTTGTGTCCCTTTGTGTGTTTGTAAACATTATTCTTGGTACTTGTTACAAAATAAGCTCTGTAGGTCAAACTTATGGACCACATTGGTGTGGTGGGAGATGTTTGCTGTTGTACTGGTGCTTTGGTTTCTTAAATGGATTGTGTTCTGTCTGTCCACCAACATTACTCTTTGGCAGGCTAGTATCAGTGTGGTGTCACAAAACCTGCTTCTTGGACTTGAGAATTTGTAATAAAATCTGTACATTTTCTTTCTGTATCAGAAGAATCAATGAGGCTGTGGCAAAGTAAACATTTTGAAGTCTGTGGACGAGGCTAACTTGAATACAAGACTCTAAAAGGAACTAACCAAGGAATACTCTGAACAGCTATTATGATTTAAGAAATTCTGAAAATGTTAGGGTGCCTTATGTGATAGAAGTATGCAGCCAGATAGAAGTATACATCTGGAAAGGGAAAATGGGAGAAGACTGTCTCAAAAGAATTTGGTTATCACAATAAATCATCTCAAGGTGAACTTAATAACTCACTATGAATGTAAAGTCTAATTGCATCTTGAAGTGACAGTTCATGGTGAAATGTGTGCACTTGGCACACTGAACATTCATGCATTTTACCCCAAAAATGTTTCAATCACTTCCTTTATGAAAAAGTTGTTGTAAAGCTCTGTATCACTTCATTGCCTCTTGTGTAATCACTGAGATGGACTGCTTCAGGTGTGGATGATTTCTTAGTGGTATGGGCTGGTCTGGTGTTTTGAGCTCTGTTTCATTTTGAGCACTCTTGAGTTTGATTTTGGCTAGGATCTCATTATCTTCTATGAAGATAACCTTTCAGCTGTGTGCAACACGATATGGTTATATTCCTTTAAAAGAGGAGCATTGCCATCAATTGAATGATTTACTTGAAATGTGTAAAAGTTTCTCTACAGAGAAAGGGAGTTGATGCTCCAGGTTTATCACATGCAAGGGGCTTTGAGACTCCTCTGAGTGCCTTGGTGAAATTCTACATGTACCATACTGCTGTGGCCTAGGACCAGAAACAGCCATCAGTGTTGGGAAAGGACATAGATCATACTCTGAAGTGATTCCTGACCACAGTATTCCTTCCTAGTGTTTCTAGCTTCTTTAGGGTGTTCCTAAAGCATTTGGTGGTTTTGTCCCATGTTCCTTGATACTAGGTGTGTGCAGTCAGAAGAAAGCTAAGGGTTGGAGCAGGTTCCTTCACTTGAGGCTACCTGGAAAAGATACTCTGAACATAACAGAGATGCTTGCCTTATTCCACTGTATTTTTTCTCTTTATATTTTGGGGTGGGCAATCTTTTCCTAAGAGAAAGCTGAAATAGAATCCTAGAATGGTTTGGGTTGGAAGGGAGCTCTGGAGCTCATCTAGTCCAACCCCCCTGCAGTGGCCAGGGACATCCCCAACTAGAGCAGCTTGCCCAGAGCCCTGGCAAGCCTCACCTGCAATGCCTCCAGGGATGGGAACTCAACCACCTCCCTGGGCAACCTGGGCCAGTGTTCCACCACCCTTGTGGGGAGGAACTTCTTTCTAATATCCAGTCTAAATCTACTCTTCTCCAATTTAAAACCATTGCCCCTTGTCCTTTCCCTGCAGGCCTTTGCAAACAGGCCCTCTGCAGCCTGCTTGGAAGTTCCCTTTAGGTACTGGAAAGTCACTCATAATTAGGCATGACTCTAGAATGAGGTTTTTTGGTCTTGTTTGTTATATATGGCATAAAATTCCCTGTTTTTAATTTACCTATTTTTTTGCTTTTTCTGCCATATAAAGACAGTACTGAATCATACAAATGGGCAACTGAATATGAACATAGATATTTTGAAATGTATTTCTCTGGTTATTAATAATCCACTGAGAGAGAGGTAGGAGTTACAATATGGCATTATTTTGGATAATGACAGAATTACAATCCTTGCAGAGTTCAGCTGTGAAAATTCAAGGGAGGATATTCAACTCAATCTTCAACTATTTCTCATGCTTATGCTTGTCTAGATTTCCTAATGGAGTGAATGACTAATGATTATTAGTCTCTTATATCCCCTACAGAAATTGAAGTATTTATAGAGTAGGCTATTACCATTCTTACTATTCTTATTTTAAATTTCTTATTTCATTAAGTAGCCAGCAGTTTTGCTGCATGGTGACTGCTGTAGAAGTCCAAATGATTTAATTGGGCAAGTGGAAAAAAAAAAAGGCAAGTTGAAATTAATTGCTATGCCTCTTCACTTCTAGTTTATGTTTTCCAGATTTGGAGTTAGGAATTAGAAAGCTAGATTCACAGCAGGCAAAGTGTAATCTCATTTAAACAGAAGATTTATGTAGCTAACTATCTCTTAACACTGTTCCAGTTTGAAAAATTACATTTATACAGTGGCACTATTCTTTCCTACTTGAACTTTTTGTATCTGAAATCTTGTAGATCAGATAAGTATAAGCTGTTGAATTTTACAGACTTCAGCACTGGAGTTTAACTTTTATCTCCTCTTCAATTATTTTAAGTAAATAATTAAGTTCTGAATGCAATTTTTTAAAATTTCATTGACCTTTCCAAGATTAATGGAAAAATTTATCTTTTGCTCTGCATAGTTCAGATATTAAAGCAATCCTTTTTCTTTAAGAAGTCAGTTTTAGGCCAAGGAGGAGAGATCATTCCTTATGTGTTGCTTGAACTACATATCTTTGCAAGTGTGTTTTTTTTTGAAGTGACTTAAATACAGATTGCACTTCAGTCCAACAGTGAAATAATTAGAAATAAACACAATTTTAATATATAATATGCATTGCTTTGTCATTTCATCTACTGATATAGAATCATAGAATTGTCAGGGTTGGAAGGGACCTTAAAGCTCATCTAGTTCCAACTCCCCTGCCATGGGGAGGGAGACCTGGCACTAGAGCAGCTTGCTCCCAGCCCCAGCCAGCCTGGCCTGCAAAATTTCCAGGGATGGATGGGGCTGCCACCACCTCTCTGGGCAACCTGGGCCAGTGGCTCACCACCCTCCTGGGGAAGAACTTCATAATGTCCAACCTAAATCTGCCCTCCTCAAGCTTGTATGCATCTAGAGATTTCACAAGAGATGGAATTCTTGAGGTCCATCTTTGCCTAGCAATTATTATATACTGTGGTCTCACTACCATTTTTATATGAGCTGCAGAACTTGTGTTTAGGGTGGAATTATGTGTATCTGAACCATGATGTTATAAAAACATTAATTCTGTGTTTGCACTATAAAAGAAGTAAGTGAATTATCTTTTTTTTTTTTTAAAGCAGGCTTGTCTTTGTGCTTGTTTTTTCCTCATGATAGTGAGAACAAGGATATCATCCTTACTTCTAGCTTTCCCTGAAATATAAAGTCATTGACTGTCCAAGGACTCTTCATATACATAAGCATTTTGCATAAGTAGTAGTAATGTGGTCTGGCTCTGTGTCCCTACTGGCTACTTTATATAAGAAAGGAGGATGAACAGGAAGCATAATATTGAATCAAGACTCCAACTGCCTCCTCTCAGCTTCATTATGGAAACAGTTTGCAAACTCGTCTGTGAATGATAGCATTTAAATAGGTAGTTAGCCATGAGGAAGAGTTTTTGGGCTCCAGTTATATTGTTTCTTCCTAAGGATAATTGAATAAGGACTATCTCTAGATTTTATTCTTCCAACCTAAGCAGCAGTATTTTATTTACTTAACGAAAGATGAAATCTTGTTATGTTAACCAGATTGCTGTTTTTCTTTTAATACCATGCCTGCTTTTAACCCTGTTTGATTTGGAGAGTGTCACATATTTAATTTCACTTTATAGATTCATCCTCTTGTAAGAGATGAGGATATCAAAACAGCTGAGTTGCATCACTAGGGGATGGGATATGGCTGGGACCTGGCTGCTCTCCTGCCAAGAACAGGGGCAGGAGTTTATAGCACTACAGGCAATACTCCCTTGCTGAATTCTTCACTTATCAATTTTATCTGTTTCTTGCCACTTGTGTGAAACTGTCAATGTTGCTTAATTTTAACTGGCAGTGCTTTGCTAAAGAGAGATGTGCAAGGCACTGGCTTAGGAGTCTTGATGCCACTTACAGGAAGTTTTGGGTTGTTTTTTTTTTTTTCCTTGATAAAAAATCCTTTCTGTTGTGCATTTTGTTGTCAGGAGAGAATACTATTTCCAGTAAAGCTGAAACTCATTTTATGAGAAGTGCTGAAATATGATGTCTTTAATAATTCTGTGCCGTTACTTTAATAGGACTTTAGATTACTGTCATTGAAATGTCTGCTGCACCATCAGAAGCTTTGTCATTTGTTTCCCTATAAGTCATCCTGACATGTGATGTGAGATGATAGCATGCAGACATACCATCAGCATTGGCAATGAGCTGACCTTTTCCTCTTCATTCACTTCATTTGTATTTGAATAATTTGCATCCCTGTAAGGATGTTTGGTTGTCTGAGTAGCAGTCACAACAGCTTGGGCTGCTTTCAGGACAAAACCCAGTAATTTCAAACCACAGTTGGTTCATTATTCATCAAAACTGTTGTTAACTTTATCCCTCTTCCCGCACAAGCAAGGTTAGCCAAGAGGGCCAATGGCATCCTAGGATGCATGAAGAGGAGCGTGGCCAGCAGAGCCAGAGAGGTTCTTCTCCCCTCTCCTGTGCCCTGGGGAGGCCTCCCCTGGAATGCTGTGTCCAGTTGTGGGCCCCTCAGCTCCACAAGGCTAGGGAGCTGCTGGAGAGAGTCCAGCCCAGGGCCAGCAAGATCCTGAAAGGAGTGGAGCATGTGCCCTAGGAGGACAGGCTGAGAGAGCTGGGTCTCTTCAGCCTGGACAAGAGGAGACTGAGAGGAGAGCTCAGCAATGCTTAGAAATATGTGAAGGGTGAGTGTGAGGAGGAGAGAGCCAGGCTCTGCTCCATGGCATCCAATGGTAGGACAAGAGGGAATGGGAGCAAGTTGGAGCACAGCAGGTTTAGTACTAAGCTGAGGAGGAACTTGTTTGCAGTTCAGGTGCCAGAGCACTGGCCCAGGCTGCCCAGGAGCCTGTGGAGTCTCCTTGTCTGGAGCCATTGCAGAGCTGCCTGGACACATTGCTGTGTGAGCTGGTCTAGGTGCTCCTGCTCTGGCAGGGGGGTTGCACTAGATGATCTTTCTAGGGCCCTTCCAACCCCTGACATACTGGGATACTGTGATATAATGCAGGGTTTTTTTTACAAATATCTCATGGTTCATTGAAAACCTCTACTTTTAGGAAATTTGGATAGCTACCGATGAGACAAAGAAGGTTAAAATGAAATACTTTTGTTGAAGCAAATACATGTTTAAGCTTTTGCTTTTTAAGGTCTTTTATGTTTAAGATCTCTGCATTTTCCCTGATACATAATTACTGTGAAGATCAAGGTTCTGTGCACAACAGAAGATATCATTATCCTAGCCATTTGTAATAAACTGAATGCCTGTTTCCATCCAAATTGTCTTTCTGTAAAGAGTCTATAGGTTCTTGTATATCACAACAAAGAAAAGCCAATAAAAGAGGTGTAGAGAACTCTTGACAAAAAACATAGTTTGTAAAGTAACTGTAGATTACTGCAGTAATGTAAGTGGGGGAAGAGTTTTCCAGCTAGATGACATTTCAGTTTCATTATTTTGGTGCACAGCACAGTGAAAAAGTTGGGCAATGGTTGAAGAGGTTACCTTCCACTGCCTGCTGCTTTGTGGGATAAAGCCCATGGGACCTCTAGAGATCACTTTAAAATGGAAAAATCCATTTTCTCCTTCAGTCAGATGGCTTTGGGAATTGTTTGTTAATACCTCATTGGTGAAATTCCTCTTTTGAGATGGGAGAAATCTTCCTATGGAAAGTGAAGCCAAGAAGCTGTGTTTGTGTAGGGTAAATTTTTAAGGCTGAGTGACTGATTTAGGTTACAGTACTTTTTTTTTTGTTTGATTTTTGTGTAAAGCCTTCTGATTTACTACACATTCCATAGGCTGTGGAATAAATACTGAAGCAACATTATTGATAAAAAATGCAGAGACAAAACTTGATAGGAATATTTTTAGCGCAAGAGGAAGCAGAATACTGATGATAAAAGGCATATATATTTAAGAAAAAGAGCTAGGATTTAATTTTGTCATGCTTTACTTTGAGTGTAACTACAGTCTTAAAAAAAATTGTTTTATCTCTTTGTTGCTTTCATATATTCTGCCTGCAGCTCTATTTGCAATATTGTTTGGTGTGGTATTTTTCTCTCTTGTAGTTCTCTTCAACTCAGACTTCTGCATTTTCTCTCTGGCAACTATGTTGCTGAGGGTGGTTTTGTGTCATGAGGTGTCACAGTGCTAAATGCAGTATACACAGTATAAATAAAAACAGGGGTGAAAAGTTTGACAAATTAGTAGAGGTTCTGAGTACTGGGAGCCCTATTTACAAAAGTTTTCCATACTTTAAAGCTTAATAAAAGTTATTTCAAACAGACATGTACAACGAGCCATTGTTAAGAATAATGTAGTCTGTATTCCTGAAGCTGATGTGGATTTATTGTAGACTGCTGGGGAAGTAAGTACTTACATGCATATTTAATTTCCAGAAAAACCTTACCATCTTGCCAGTAATGATCCATTAACAGAAGAACACAATCTCAGTGCCCTCAATTACATGCTAGATGTTGTTAGGCAGGAATGTTTGGGTTTTTTTCTGGTATATCATTCACTTTAAAAAGTGTGGCACGATAATTAAATGAGAGCTGTTTCCAGGTCTGTTCAGAGATGGACTCTACGTATGTTTTACTGTTCAGAAACTAAGATAATTTGTTGTCAAAATATGACTATAGGTAATAAACTATGAGTATTTCAGCGAGAATTTAAGCAGTATATAATAGAAATCAGCTTATGTACCACAGGGTGATGAAATAGCCTTGGAAACAAAGGCAAAAATGATGTTGTAATGTTCCAGTTGTGTCTCTATCTTCCCCTTGCATTATCTGTGCAAAATCCAGGAAATTTAACCTGCATTTACTGAATCAAATCATACTTCAATGCCAGTAAGAATTGATGTTGTTAGTCAGAGTTTCAGGGCTGACAGAGTTTTTAAATCCACCCTACAGGTTGCATCTAGGTGTTTTTCATGACATTCTCTATTTCTGCCTTGATTCCTGCAGTTACTCTGATACACTTTTGTAGCTCATTTTAGCTTTTTGATGATGAGGAACTTTTAATGATCTCTTACTATAGGAAAAAAAAGAGCCAAAACAGGAACACCCTAACAGAGGAGTAGATTAATTTCTCTTTTTCTTTTGTTTATAAATGTGAGGCTCAGCAATGATGCAGTCTGCAGGAGAGGTAGTTCATAGAAACAGTAATTGTGCCACCTTTGTCTCCCTGCAGTATTTGTGCTTTTTTAATGATGAAGCTAGTCTTGGAACATTAACAGCTTCTACTCAGATGTCATTTTTTTTCTCACAATGAAGCAGGGTGGGCCTATTTGAATTTGTCTTTCCACAGTAAATTTCATAAGCTCTAGATTATTCCTTGCTCATGTAATTGCCATGTGTTTTCTCCTAGTTTCTTTTAGGGTCAAGATTCTCTTAAATTAATCCTAATTATAGAAAATCTGGTCTGGGGGGGATTTTAGAGCCTTTTCTTGTTGGGTTTTGTTGCTGGTGTTTTCCTTTTGGCAACATTTATAGAGTATTTTCCCCTCTTTATATGTAGAAATAGATCAAGGAACAGTAGTAATCCTGTGTCTGTGAAATCTCCATCCCATAGCCCTCCTGAGATTGCAGTTGCATTTCACTGTGAATAGTTTTCAAAGCTGTTGCTTGGTCTTCTGTTTTCCTTAAGTGCAAGGTCATCTCAAGAGCAATATATTTTAATTCTTCCCTGATTATTTTTCTATTTCAGACAATTCAGGAAATTAAAGCTGTTTTGGCAGTGCAGTATATTAGATCTGCTATAACCACATTTCATGTGATCTGAGCTGGTCTAAATTCCCTTTTATATTAGATTAGTGATTCTAGTTTAACATATAAGTATTTAGTATGCATTATAGCATAATATATTTAATTTCATTTGCTTTTATGCCTTACTGTACATTTAATAAAGCAATTAGTTAAACATTTACCACCAATGAATTATGATATTGAAATTAATATTGCCTGTAACTCATGAAGAATGTTACACAAGATGGAAGTATCTTCTCACAGAAAAAGACAAAGGCCACATTTAGGCTCTAGTACTGGGATTATTTGTCTTTCCTTCCAGAGTTTTGGAGGGAAATTTTTAAGGAAAATTTTGGCTTGTAACTCCAATGAAGTCTCCAAGGGGTTGGAGAGGAGTAGATTTAAACTGGACATTAGAAAGAAGTTCCTCCCCACGAGGGTGGTGGAACACTGGCCCAGGTTGCCCAGGGAGGTGGTTGAGTTCCCATCCCTGGAGGCATTGCAGGTGAGGCTTGCCAGGGCTCTGGGCAAGCTGCTCTAGTTGGGGATGTCCCTGCCCACTGCAGGGGGGTTGGACTAGATGAGCTCCAGAGGTCCCTTCCAACCCAAACCAGTCTAGGATTCTAGGATTCTATGATAAGTGCATATGGCTTGCTAAGTAGGCAGGCCAGGAGATGCTTCTGGATACAATATTTTGCTTCAGTTGTATATAAATTGGGATCAGTGAACTCCTTTAAGCAGTATGTTCATCAGCATTTGGCCTAGTCTTGTTGCTTTTTTCTCAGCAAACCTGAAGCACACTAGGAGCTTTTCCAAAGCATGAATGAAGGCAGATGAGCTTCTGCAGAACTACAGTTAAGGTCAACTGGTTGCAACTGTAAAACAGATGTCTTGTGTACCATTCACAAAGGCACTAAACTCTTAATTAATGATTTTAATAAAATCTTACCATCCTCAATAGGCTTAGACTTCTGTTTTCAGCAGCATAAATCATATGGCTTATATGTCATTAGTATACAGACTACATGCCATTCAGACCAATATACTAACACTGGAATGCTTGGTTTCACAGTGCTTTGCATTTTCTGCAGAAGTAACATCTATAAAATTGTCCTAGTAAAAATCCTGATATTTTTTTTCCCTCTTTTCCCTTTGCTACAGCATGGCTATCCAAGTGGACAAGTTCAGTTTTGAGAGCTTCCCAGAATCACCTACTGATGGGACACAGTTTGCCAGTGCAAAGCAGCTGGAAGAAGAAAGGCAACAAGCAAAAGGTCTGGAGATTAACAGCAAGCTGGATATTTGCTGGAAAATTATATCCTTTCATAAATAATTGCTTTAAAAATATATAAATAGATGCCCTAGAACACATTTTAATTTAGAATTCAGCTCACCTCATAGCAGTGTTACTGAAAAGCAAATTAATTAGAACTATGAAATGTAGCATAATGATGAACTGTTTAAGGTTAATCGTGCTGCACATTACTTAGATGATGCTTTGGTCTTACTTTGATGATTTTGTCTGAGTTATTTAGCATTCCTGAAACCCTGTGTGTTTTTCCAGACTTTTAGGGAACTGAGAAAGTATAGTTAGGATTGATGAATAGCACTTCTATAGGGTGGAATTTTTCTGTTCTCACCCATGCCAAGTAACAGAAATATGAAGAAACAGATGAAGTTGGATTTAGAGAGGTTTGATAAACTTAATTAAATTGAAGCAAATCAGAACATATTAGAATAATTTCTTTCCTAGTCCTCTTTATAGATTTATTACTGTATCTAATCTTGGGTAGCCTTTTTTAAGGGTTAGAAAGGACTTGCATGATGCCTTAGTCATTCTAAACATAAAGTCCCCATAATTATTCTAAATGCAGCAGAATATTGCTTATGGTTATTAATAAGAAATTGCATTCAGTGCAGTTAAAATAAACCAGTGCTATTGCTCTAAATTTTCTTATTTCCATAAAAAAATCTTGTGCTTGGCTTGTCAAAAATACACTTTTTCATCATTTTCAGCAGCCCCCCAAGCCATGTGTTGATGATACTCAGCATCTTCCAGGCAATTGATTTTTTTCACTCAGATCATCTTCAACTTTGCCTGATAGTGGGTGGCAGGAAATGAGAGAAGAGTGGCAATCAAATCCTGGTTTATCTTTAGAGATGGCTTTTTGTATTTTTAATTGTACTTTTATCTAGTGATCTGAAATGATTTTTCCATTGCTAGTTATTAAATTAGCTGCTCAAGATTAGTCAAAGGCAAAACTTGAGACAGAAATGAGATTCCTAGTGTCTGGTTCCATCCAGGCTCTCTGAGGAACATTTCAGAAAGGTTTCTATTGATGCAAAAATGTCAATATTTAACCAGAACTCACTTAGGAAATTTCTATTATGGAAAGACATACTTTGATAGCATAGTTGAATTCTTATTGAATGCATAGTTGTTAATAATTTTGTCAGGGTGTAAAAAATACATCCTCATTCATTTCTGTTGCTGAGCAACACTGTTTACATCCACTCAGTGTTCTGTATTTAAACCCAGTTTTAATATCCAAACTGCCATTAAGTCAGTGCCTTAGAAAACCAATAGAACAGGACATGAGTCCTGTGTGTTAAATTCAACACAAGCATTAGTTTCTGTGTGTTTAAGATTTGTTATGGATGTTCTTTCTCTCTGTTCCTAGAGCTAAAACTATTCTAATGAAAGGCAACAAATTGCATGTGTCCTTAGAAAGTCTCCAAGGAATGTGTATGTTGTTTTGCAGATAGCATGAAGAAATGTGTACATTGTTTCCAAGATTTCATGTCCAAATTACAATCAATCATTCTTAGCCTTGTATTTCTCACAGCAACTTTTAGATGTGAACCTGTAAATAACAAAAAAAAAATAGTTCTCCTCTCACTTCTGAGACATCTGTCCTCCCACCAGAGTAATTTACAGTATCACAGAATCGTAGAATGTTAGGGGTTGGAAGGGCCCTAGAAAGATCATCTAGTGCAACCCCCCTGCCAGAGCAGGAGCACCTAGAGCAGCTCACACAGCAATGTGTCCAGGCAGCTCTGCAATGGCTCCAGACAAGGAGACTCCACAACCTCCTGGGTAGCCTGGGCCAGTGCTCTGGCACCCTCACTGGAAAGAAGTTCCTCCNCATTCAGTCTCTCCCTGCCCATGTCTCTAGCCTGTCCAGGTCACTCTGGCTGGCAGCACAGCTCCTGGTGTGCCAGCCACTGCTCCAAGCTTGGGATCATCTGCAAACTTGCTGAGGGTAATTTCATGTTGGCCAGCAGAGTTTGTTTCAGACATGCTGATGGATGGAGAAATGGATGGATAGCTTAACAGCATAAGCTTTGTTTTCCTTCAGAAGCCAGCCTAAATGCAGCCAAGAGATAAAAAGTATTTGCAAAAATACAAAGGGATATAGTTGCTTATATTTCTTACTAACGAATCTTTTGAATGGTAAGACCAAGTGATCTCTTTGATGCCTAACTTCTTTGAACTACTTTGAACTCTGCAGCTAACCTTTCTCTGCTGACTGTGTGCATGGGGAGAGGGATGTGTATTTTGGAGACCACACTTCAGACAGTTTTGTTATACATAATCTTATATTGTTTACAAAGGAAGGGCTGTATTATTTAGCTTGCCATTCCTGAAATTCTTACTGTGTTGTTTGATGCTGTATGAAACCAGCACATAAACAGAGGGTTCAGAATTTAAGTCTGTGGATTACATTGACTGCAGTAAAATGTTAGATACATGGAGCTCCTGTGACAGCCAAAAGTAGTTTGCAAAGGATGAGGCCTTCAGGCTGTATCTGTGTGTCTTGAGTAGCACCAGAAGTATTTTCCAGTATGGAAAATCCATTTTCCATGGCTTTATCTATTGAAATATTCAGGGTTTGAAATGATGGGATTTTCAGTGCTTCATTTGTGAAAGTATTCTAAAGTTTGATTGATTTTCATATGCTTTTGGAGGAGTGAAGGTAAGCAGTAAAGACAACACAGCAAATTATTCAATTTAACCATTATACATTTTTGACAGAGTGGTAATTATTAGGAAAATAGTCCTTCTTCTGAGAAAGCTTGCTGCCATGCTTTTTCAATTAAGAAAAAAATTGGGTATAATGCAGTTTAGTGTATCTTTGAGATTATAGGTGTGTTGAGATCGTTTAAATTAAGAACATGCTGTCTTGTTTTTCAGCATCTGTTAGATGGCATCTGGTATCAGCTTAACAACTGGGGTTTGTTTTAACACAGGATTTGAGCAGACAGAGCACATGTGGTATTAAGAAGGCTAATCCTTTCAAAATAATGCTTCTCTTCGTATTTTCTAAGTATTTTTAAACAAAATATATTTTTTTTTCTTCAGGGACTTCTTATGCTTTCTGACTCAAGACATCTCTACAAAGTGCCCTGTAAAGTTTCTAGAGTTCTCTGTCTGTTGCTGAGTGCTCTAAGATTTTCATGTTTTTACTGATAGTTTGTACCTGACTGCATCAAAATGTTAAGAAACATCATGTTCCCCACATGGAGGGTAAAAGACAAGTTAAACTTTTCTTTGTGACCTTTACCCACTCTGTGTTAGACCCACCACAGCTTATTACTCTTCAGAGTAGTCCATTGATTTCTACCATCTACCTTTCTACCTTTTCACTTCAGAAATTCAAATATGTTCAGATTTATTTCAGAGAATTTGGTCACGTGCAGGTGAATAAACAAAGATTTATCAATGTTCAGATGGCAGAAGGGATTTTTCTTAGGAAGCACAAAAAGGTTCAGCTGGGAGTATCATCAAGAAGTTATTTATGCTTCAGTTTTATATCTGGTTTAGTTTGTCATAACTCCTGCTGCTGCTTAATGAACTGTCTTGCCCTATCCTCTAGCTCTGAGTGTCTCTTGTCACCCTCCTGATAGAGGAAGGTAAGAACATCTTTGCCAGCAGACTTGCTAGTCTAGTCTAGCTTTAAACTTGCAGGAGGGACCCCAAAGCCTGGAGAGTAGTACAAGAAGGGGGAAGCATGGACAGGAGAAAGTGGATCACCAGATCTGTCCTAAGCTGTGATTGAGAGCCATGTAGGTGCTTTACATCTGGGCTTGCAAAAACATGTGGAGGAGGAATTAGAGGTCAGTAGGCAGTGGCAGAGCTCTCGTCGTCGTCGTGGCTAGGCTTCATGAACAAAGCTCCANTGTGCCTGGGCAGAGCTCTAGTGTCATCAGGATTTCAGAAACATGGTGGCAGTTTCCCTGAACAAGGTGTGCTCCCAGGGGGGTGTGGGTGATTTAGGAAGGTTGGGCAGAGGTGATGAAGTGCAAAGAGAATTGTTAGGAAATGAGTGCTGTGCCAATTGAAAGCTTTTGGATCAAGCAGAGAGGAGTCTAACAGAGGGATGCAGTGTGCATTTGTTACAGACCTCTCAATCAGGGTCCAAAGCTGGATGAACTCTTCCTTTAACAACTGAAAGAAGTCTTCCAGAGGAGGATTAGGAGATTTCTGGAGTACTTGAAGGACTATTTTTTGTGTGGAGGTAGTGGATGGCTTGATTTGGCATGTGCTGTGTGGGATCTACTGTTTGAAAATAATGAAGATCCAGTTAGAGGGGTGAGGTGTGGTGGCTGCCTTGGCCACAGTCACCCTGAGATCATGGAGTTTAAAGTCCCAAGGCAAATGAGGAAGGCAGGTAGCAGGATAATGACTCTGGATTTTAGGAGAGGAGACTTTGGGGAACTGTTAGACAGGAATGCACAGGCAGAGGAGTCTAGGAGAGCTGATTAACCTCCAGGGGCAACTTTCTCAAAGCCCAGAGTTGCAGCAGTCAGCAATGTACATTGATTCTTCAAGAGAAGCATATCATCAGGTGACTGGAGCAAGCTGCAGCCAGGGAAATTCTGGTTAGGTACTAGGAAAATTCCTTTTCACAATGAGAGTGCTCAAGTAGTGGAACAGGTTGTCCAAAAGTGCCCTAAAATTATCTTTAAAGATATTGAAAAGTTCTGGATGTGGTCTTGAACAACCTGATGCAATTTCAATATTTTCCAGGCTTTGAGCACAGGCTTGGGCAGTGACTCTGGAATTGTCTTTCAGTGTAAATGATTCTGTGATTTGGGCAGCCACGCAGTGGGCTGGGTCAGAAAAACACTGTTAGGAGCTAAACTCCTTTTCCTCCCACTGTCTCCTACTCTCCTCAGGTTTGATTGCAGCCAGAAAAAATGTTCTAATATACTGTGATAGAATTGCTGCTGGAGTGAAATGAGACTATAACATTTTGGAGTAATTTCCTTTAAGATATTCCAAACCTAGCCCTAAGAGCCTTTACAAGAAGAGACTTTCTGTACCACCTTAAATATCACGTTCCAGTTGTAACTTTTCTAAGAGTTAGCCATTTTTTCTTACCTCAACATTCATTTATATGTGATTTATATGAAGCCTGTCCTATTTGCAGTGTTTTCTTACATTTAAAAAATTGTATTCTGTGTGCTCCTTACTTTTGTCTTTTCTATATTTAAATGTAATTGCCACCTTTTTGTCAAAAGCACATTTTCTTCCAGTCATATTGCTGATGGTGTTCTGCAGTACAGCTATATTTTTCTCAATATGTGGGATCCAAAGCTGGAAGCAATGCTTCAGGTGGTGTCCCATATAATAAAAGCCATACCTTCCTTGTTTCAGATGTGATGCCTGCACTGAGAACTAGTCTTGATTTCTTTTGCAGCTCTCCCATGTCTGAATGACTTTTTTGCCTGTGATCCAGCATAACTGACTGAATAATTATTCCTTTAGTGCATTTGTAAATTTGTTTATTCCCTCCAGGGTGATACTTGGAACTTCTTTTCACTACATTTCATCTACATTTTCCTAAGTTGCACTTATTTGGTTTGGGAGCAATGACATATTCTCCAAATACATCAATTTTAGGAATGTTTTTGTATTTCATCATCAAATAACCAGTCAGAAATTCTCATATATTGGATAGAACCTTGAGTCATCTCATTTGACATGCTTTCTGGGCTTGACAGCAGTTAACTGTGTTAACTGTTATTGAAATGTACTTTGCTGTTTGTCTATTCAGCTTTTGATGACTTCATCTTGATCATAATTATGTTTTTTGGCTATGAGAATATTGCACATATAACTTTCTTAGATCAGTAAAGGTTTCCTTAAAACTACTTCAGCTGGATGGAGCTTTGCATTGCCATGCAGCTTCTTAGCATCAACAATTGTTTGCAAAAGTAACTGTTAGTTAAGAACCTCAAGAGCTGCTTCTAATCAGTTTTAATAGTAAAGTACCACAATAATAACCAAGCAGGACACTTAAAATATGACTAAGGCTACTGCTCTAAGTAAAGTGGCATAATTAATCATTTAAAGTTGTTTTTAATTAGTATAATTTTGATTTATGAACATTTGCTAATTTGTTTATGATTATAAGCTTTTCTCCTCTCCCCGTGATGTTTTATTACTGCATATGTTGGTTGCTTTTCATCTCCAAGGTGATGAGTTTCCTAGGATGATCCTACACTTTGTATTTGCAGGCAGATTGCCTCCAGCTGCTTTTCCCCAAGCTTTTAGTGTTACCTGGGCTTCTGGTGACCCAAGCTCAGGGCCCAGCACTTGACCTCATGCAGTTGGCCTCAGCCCATCCATTGATCCAGATCCCTTTGTGAATACATGGATCAGCTTTGATAGCATTTACCAGTGATAACATATGGAGAATCACCTATTTTATCATCATTTTATAGTGATATCTGACACATTAAGCTTTCCAAGGAGCTTTAGGCAGTAAAAATTTGTGATATTCCAGGCACCACTGTGAGCTAGTTGTAAGTAAATTGCAGTTAAGTTACTTTAACATTACAGTTAATGGCAGCCACTCTGTTTTAAAACTTGTTTTAAATACTGCCTTTTTATTAGTGTTTTCTCTCACTTATATTCATAACAGTAAAGATGTGATAACAGAATTATTTATCTGCTGGGTTTATGAAGTAATCCAAGTTATGTATTCTCTATCCTGTAGTTTAGTTTCTGGAAATTATTCTGCTGTGTTAGTGTCCTGAGTCTTATTTTTCAGCAGCAGTGTTTTTCTGAGGTGATATTCTGCTGCTTTCAATTTTCCAAATAGGTGCTTTTCTTTAATGATGTTTACAGCCTTCAGACTCTTTGGGGTTTGTGAATTCTTCATTTGGAGTCCTTTTAGGAGAAAGAAGAAAAAAGCTATTTAAGACATTTTTCAGGGCTTAATGAGAATATTTTTAATAAATTAAAATGGTGAGATTGTTATACAATGTATTGATTTTCCTCTCTATCATCTCTGAGCTTTTCAGTCTCAGTTACTAACTGTTAGATCTCAATTTGATCTAAGGTTTCAAGACTTTTCTTTTAAATCTTGTGGAGAGCCTGTAAAAATTATGCCCTCTGGTAGAAATTAGTTATCTGCAGTACTTGCTAATTTTCTTTTAACAGATGAGAACATAATCTTTCAAAAGATGTGCCTCTCTTTCCAGAGTTTTGCAGAAACAGGACTGATCACATTTAGGAACTGGTTGAAAAACAGAAGAATATCTGAGCTTTTGTAAAGTGTATTTTCAAGGAATGTGGTTCCAGTACTTTTGGAGCTGTTGATGAAAACCTTGATCACTCTTGCTGGGAGCTTAGCCTGTAACAGTGGGGACACCACCTCTGCTTTTCAGGTGCAGATTATGAAGTTGGAACAGTATTGTTTTCCAGTCTCAGGGAGGATCCTGAACTTTCTGTGTGGTGCTCTGGTTCTGGGAAAGCATGAGTTGAGCTGTAAAGAGAATGGCTGCTTTGCCAGAGGAGTTCCAGTGTAAGTACATGCATGATCATGTGTGCATCCATGAAGGAGCTGTGCTTGCTCCACCTCCACTCCTTCCTCTCAACCCAGCTCAGATAGAGACTTCTTGGGGTATAAAATCACAGTATCCCAGTATGTCAGGGTTGGAAGGGCCCTAGAAAGATCATCTAGTGCAACCCCCCTGCCAGAGCAGGAGCACCTAGAGCAGCTCACACAGCAATGTGTCCAGGCAGCTCTGCAATGGCTCCAGACAAGGAGACTCCACAGGCTCCTGAGCAAGTNTGCAGTACCTCACACTTATCCTTGTTAAATGTCATTAAGTTTCTCCCTGCCCATGTCTCTAGCCTGTCCAGGTCACTCTGGCTGGCAGCACAGCTCCTGGTGTGCCAGCCACTGCTCCAAGCTTGGGATCATCCCCAGACTTGCTGAGGGTACACTCTACCCCTTCCTCCAGATCATTAATGAATATATTGATCATACCAAAGCCACTGAGTGTAGCTTTGGCCAAATACATGATAGTGCTGACATTTGCATGTGCTTCAAAGCCCTTGGTATTCAGTGCCTTTCTGAAGTTTAGGGAATTAGAAGAAAAGAAATCCTGTTCTCTTCCTCTTGCAGGTAGATGGCATGAAATAATTATTAATTTATTTAAATGGATACACTGGATAGTCTCAATGCTTTCTTTTTAGCACTTGTGTAACCTGTTTTGAAGCCCTTGAAAAATAGAGATTCTGCTTTTCCCAGCAGTTTATTTCAGTGCTTCACTGTCCTTAGAGTAAGAACAATTTGCTAATTTTTCCTCATTTCAGTCTGAGCTTGTTACTGAGCTCATACAGGAGTGAGTAGAAAGGGAAGCTTGCAGGTTATGGCCCTGTATGATTCTGCTATGATATTTGCCCTCAAAAAGGACATTACCACTGCTTTATCTAACATACCTGTACCTCCACAGAGATGACACCAAGCCAGTATTCAAAGCTATTCCAGCTCACATTTATTTTGCTTTTATTGCCCTATTAAATATTATCATTTATTCAGATTTTTATATTCTGAAGATGCCAACTGTCTAGTTATAATTGTTACCTACTTCATGGCTTAATAAACCAAATATGTAAACATTAACCTTTAATGAATCTTTAGCTTACAGTTGTGATTTGCAGTAAGAAAAGTTGTACATATCACATGCTCTTTTCCTCTCTGAAACAAAATGTTCCTTAATTCCCATTTACCCTTCCTTGAAGCGTGAAGGGGAAGCAAGTGTGGAAGGTGTCCTTAATCAGCTGGTCCTGGAGCATCTACAGTTGGCTCCTCTCCAGTGGGGTGAGTAATGCCAAAATCTCTTGATGATCTTTTTAGAGGATATACTGCCTTGCATTTTTAGCAGCATGAGTATGAGAATGTTTTCCTTTACTGACAAGCTAGGATACAGGGCAATTGGTTAAGAATTTTACTTTCTTTTAGGTATTTTCCTTAGCTGAAGATAAAGGTAAAATTGATATTTATTTCACTTTGAGGATCACTGTTCAGTGGTAATAAATATGAAACCTGAGTATGCACTTTTTCCTGTAATTTACAGTCCTAGTTGTGTTCTATGAGAGGTGGCTGCTACTTGAATTTTCTCTTTGCCTGACAGTGTGTGGTTTTTAAAGTAATTTACCTAAAATATTTTCATCTGCAATTGTAATAGACTTTGTTGTATATTTCTTATCATGATTTAGATATTTGCATTACTAATTTTTTAGGTACAGACAAAGGTGATACCCTGTGTAGTGGGGAAAACTGATGTCTCAACTTTGCATTTAGACTAATGTTCTAACAATGAAATATTGAGCTAATGTAGTTGTGAAGAGTTGTGATATTGTGACTTCTGTCTGAGGTTCTTACTTGTTCAGAGGCTTTGGAACACATGAGATATTTTATCCTCAACTCTTCTGTCAGTTACACTTCTCAGAAGGATAAAAATGTACATTCTTTTTGGCTGAAAATTTTGCCTTAGTGTTATGCCATAGGCTTGATTCTAGGCTTATTCAAGCCTTTTGCTATATTGATGGTTACATTGAAGGGTTTACTTTATTATAAGTGCTCACAGTGAAACAGGAATTAATATTTAACATAGTTTTGATTAAAAAAAATGACTGGCCTTTGTTCAAATGTATAAAAGCTGGGCTTGGAAATTCCTTTTAAGTTTGGCATATTTAATTCATATTAGAGTTAATATTACATTTCTAAAATTATAAAAGCATATTGAAATAATTTTTCATGGACATTTGACAATCCTGTCTCTTTTTTTTTCATTCAACTGGAGGCAAAGAGTAGAATTAGAAGTTAGTGGCATGGAAGTTTTGGTGTGAGGATAAGCTGCTGCCTGGGCAATATTTTTCCAAGCTTTATTTGAGTTATATTGCTAAGTTTTGCAAGCAAGCAGAATTGTAAGACTGAACACTTAGTTTGATGGTAGTCTTCTGCATTTCCCAGCAAGATTATCAGAGGTCCAAATGCTATGCACAGAGTAGTGTTATTTAACTGGAGTTTGAAATAAACTCTTGATTGAACCTGGAAGAGGCTGAATTTAGGATATTCCTACATTCAGGTGAGAATTACCTCTTCAGTGAGACAGTCCCAACACTTTGCATTCTGTACACAAATTTTACAACAGAAACTTTAGATTCTCCTACATAAAGCAGAATAAACTTTATTTCCTTCACTGCCTGTAACCACAAGGTAAAGGCATTTTTTCCTGGTGATCCTCATGTGTGTAAGAGAGAAATTTGATATAGGAATTTGTGTAGAAACATTGAAGTGCTAAATGTTTTAATGTATCAGGCAAATACTTTTCTTTCTATATAGAAACTAACTGAAAATCAATGATTAGACATGAACTCTAATGATGATATTTGTAGTAATATTCTAAGAAAAATACATTTGTCACACTTCCCTGTGGGAAAAGTCCAGAAATAGCTTTTTGCTTTCATTCATTCTTTTATTTGATTCACTTATTTCATACATTTGTTGCTTTTTCCCCCTCATCATAATTAGGAATTTCAAGACAAGTTATAATGTTAAAATGAATCATAGATACATTTTCACAATGCAGTGCATTTAATTTTCCAGTGTATGATTAAAGGGAAAACTAACAATACTGCTGCTGAATGCTATCCAAATCATAACTAAGGAAAATGATGGTTAGTAACTAAAGTCTTAATTATTTACTTAGAGGTAGAAAATGCTACACATGTAGTTGTGGATTCATAATAAACTGTGTGTCTGCCTATAGCTCCATCATACATGCATATTGTACTTAGAGAAGACTCAGAGTTGAAGGATGGTTTTAAATTGTCCCTCACAGGCAGCTGGAGTCAATAGAAGAGAGAGATTTAAATGTGTTTGGAAGTATTTGATGATCATGTGGTTTAGGACAGCTTGTCTGGAAGGTGTCTGGTGAAGTTTAACAAAACATCTTACTTTTAAAACAAATTATCTTAATAATTCATTATATGTTTTAGAAAGCAGCAAATCAGAATCAATTTTCACAACTTATATATTTCATGGGTCTTAAAATTAATTACTAAAACCACACAGGCATTTTACATTGCATTTTCCAGTCTGACCTTAGACCATAATTAAATCTTTCTTTCCATAATGTATATGATTAACTCTTAGGAATTGCAGCAGTGTCAAATCACCCTGAATACAGAGGAAAATATTTAAGGTATCTGTCAATGAGTAGATGAGGAAATGCTAGAGGCTTAGAGGGCCTGTGCTTTGAATATTGTATTGCCACCTTGTTGTCCCCAAGGACTTAGTTCAAAAGAGCCTGATCTCTGCAGACATGACCTTTGTTAACAGTCAGGGCAATATTGCACTTCCCTCATATTTGAAATTCCAGGTCTGTCTTGGATGTTTGTTCAAAGACTAGTTTTAGTGGAAACTGTAAAGAAGTAGTTTTACTTTCTGTTTTAATAAGCAAACCTCCACAAGAGCGTGTAGATTATATAGATATAAGCTTGACAATCTGGAGAGATCAAGAGTGTATGAAGGGCTGCCCATCAAAAAAATTATGGCTGGTATTCTGTTCATACATCAAGCTAAACTATTAGTTAATTATTTCTGTTTTATAATTACAGTAGTCTGGCCATTATCATCATCACTAGAGAGATGAAACCAAGTATTAGACAGAAAATCTCCAGAGTAACCTGTCTATAATGTAGAAAATCAGAGCCTGATTCATAGAAAGATCAAAATTGAGAAAGAGTCTGGTGGTAAATGGATTTTACTAGGTGAAAACCTTTCCCATCCATTTAGAAAAATCTGCAGGTTTTGTATTTTTATTTTTAAGATGCAGGAGAGGTGGGAACACTTTCATATCTTAACAGCTTGTGTGCAGGCTGTTTTGGAGGATATTTTGGCAATGTCAAGCAAGCAACATGCTTGAGTTACTGGGAAGTGTTAAGGGACTGGGGTAGTACATTGAAAAAATGGACTAACTTGATAAAACTAGGGCATCTGGCACAGGAATAATGTTCTCATGTCAAAACATGCTATTGTGTGATAGGTTTGAAATCAGCTGTTGTTTCTAATTCCTACCAAAGCCTTGGCTACTCTAAACTGAAAGGAACAACTTGTAGAGAAAGAGTTTCAGGCATAACCAGACCAGGAGTGATTTCAAAGAAAGTGAAAATAAATTGATAAACTTTCTTATGTAAAGACAGAGACCTTGAGAGGGCTTGGATGGGATGCCAGGATTAATTCATATCAGGTTTCTGAATGAACTGGTAGCTGAAGCTGCATGTCCAGCATTTCTAACAAAGCAGTGAGGAGAGATGGGAGGGAAAATGGAGTAATAAATGAATAATAATAATGAATAATAAAGACTGGACTCTGGAACTGAATTCAGGAACACATGGAAAGGAATCAAAGACAATGAGTCCTCCTTGGATGCTGGCCATTGGGCCATGGAAGAAGAGAGCTTAACCATTGTGATCCCTCAGCTTTATCTTGAAGATGATGTGTATAGAATGGTTAGTTAGTTGGTCTTGTTGGTTAGTTTAGTGTCACCTGTCCTGCCCACTCCTTCCTTTGGTGTGACCTTTACTTTACAGCATCCCAATGTGGGACACAAGATGTAGCAATGGCATTTGTCTCCATAGGAGCAAGTATAAGCAAGAGTCTTTCTGCACACCAATCCTTAGTAGTTACTATGAACATGGAGTGTTAGCACTTCTAGAAGCAGACAGTGTCTGTGAAAACATGCTGTTAACTTCAGAAAGTGCAGTTACTTAGAAGAGGCTTAGCTCAAAAATAAAATCACTGAACAGAATGAATCCATTCTAGCTCCAACCAGAACACTCTCTCTCTGTATTTCTTATAATCTTTTGATAATCTCAAAACCCAAAGTACCATAAATGAAATGTAGTCCAGAAAAGAAGATTATCTGTTCTTAGACTAGTAACACAGGAACCTGCTAGAAGGTTAGCTGTCTGAAGTGATTGGAAAGGATTTGCTTAAGTGTTACAGTGAGCTAGCAGTGTTATTCAGCTGTAAAGAAAGGTGTATGTAATTTTTTGTCCAAGTCTCTAATGAAACCTCCCATGGAAATCTTATAGAAGAGCTCAAATCAAACCAGAATATGAAAAAATAAAGTTTTGGAGGTGATCAAGGAATGAAGACTTATTGCTGGATTTATGCTATGGAGATACTACACTGAATAAAATTAGATCAGGTCTTGAAAGTTGAGTAAATCTAGCAGATGAGTTCTCTTCTGCTACCAGACACCTAATACATTCTTGCATGATTTGAGTTGCAGTATGGCTGAGAAACATTTCTTTAAGATCTTTAAATCAAGACTTGACTGATCTCCAGGAATCCATCATAGTTTACTTCTTTAGAGAAATGTTTCAGTTAAGCCATAAAAGGTGATTGAAGAACAGCATAATGATGAGAATGGTTACACAGTTACACAAGGTACTAAATTTTCTAGGTATTGTTAGAAATAAATTGAATAATAGGTTAATTGAACACCTGAAGTAAAAGAAAAGAATATCTATAGAAATAATTATGAAAATTGGTTACACTTTCAAAAAGAGCTATGAAGGTAATTGTAAAGAAGACTAAAAACAAGAAAGCTCTTTTGCAATGCAGTTGGTGATAAGTATCACTGAATCTGTAGAGAAATAAATATATATTACTTTGATGGACACAGAAGATAACATTTGAATAAAAAATGAGACAAATATGGTTCAGCTCTTGGACAATTAAAAAAAAGAAAGAAGGAATAAGATCAGAAGATATATGTATTAACAAGAAAGGCAAGAAAGATGCTTTGATCAGTCAGGATTTTAATTGCCTAGCAATTAAATGAATTGTACAGTTAAGTGTGTCAAGAATGAGAAATAGGAAAGATGCTAATTGTAGTGGAGGAATATTCTGAATAGCCTGTGTAGGACAGGTTCAAAGTGTAATTGGTGTTGGGCAGTAAGCAGAAGGGAAGGCTGTGTTCCAGTGGGCACAGGCTGAGCTTTCCTTAGCTGCCTTCTGACATTGTCCAACTTTTGTTTTATTTCATGGGAAAAAATAATGCATATGCTTGGAACTGAAAGCCATGAATGTTGTAAATGAAAGCAATCTTTTCACTGGTGACATTGTACTTTGGATCTGATTCTTTCATGGTACAAAGTGTGTCATTTGGCTGGACCGTTAGATCTTCTTGATAGAAGTGCAGTCAGACTCTTGTAGCTTGAAGTTTTTGTTTAAAGGGAAAACTTTCCATTTCATTTATTTTTTTGTATTTTATTAAAAGCAAAATTTTAGTATTTGCATGTGTTCTCCCCCCACTGCTGTGTGTTTTGGCTCATTGGTTAAGGCCAACATGACCTATCACCAGTAGAAGTTCTCCAGCAAACAGAAGTCTTGAGAGGAGAGAAGTTGGTTTAATTTCTGATGTTCATTCTGAAGTAGGCCTTTATTTCACTGAGGAAGCAGAAGTGAATTAATGACTGTAAAGAACATCAATCCACCTCAGTAAGCCTTGTAATACTGAAAAGAATAGCCTCTAACTGTCAAAACCTCCAGAGTACAGACAGATTTGTATGAGAAAACATAATCTTTGACTGAAGTTCTCTCTCTTTCATGCTCTCTCCTTTAGTCTCTCAAAATTGGCAGCTAATTGTCTATTTTTTAGCATAAGAGGTTTTTTTTTCCTTATTTTGTGATTTTCATAGCCCTGAGAGGTTGTGGAGTCTCTTTCCCTGGAGACTTTTAAAACCCACATGGCCATGATCCTGTGCAACCTGATCTAAGCAAACCTACTTTGGCAGGGCAGTTGGACAAGGTGATCCTGAGAGTTCCCTTCCAACTCCTACTATTCTCTCATTCTGTGAGAAAGGATATATATATATTTTTTTAAATTCATCCTAGGATATAAAAGAGGAGCTGAGCAAGTGTGTTCTGTAAGATTTTTGTACAAAAGGACTTCCATCAAAAGATACTTGAGTTGTTTTCAGTTCCTCATTACATTTGGTATAATACCATATCAAGTTGTGGCTCAGTAGGCATGCACAGAGCTGTTACAGAACTTTTGTATCAAGGCCAGACACAAGACATGAAGTAAGGAAGAATCTTAATTAAAAATGTTGGTGTTATATAGAAAGGGTAAAATGTCTTAGCAGTGTCTGGAGTTACACGGAAAGAAATAATTGATTGCCTCATGTGAAAACTTCAGGAATGAGTAAAAGGCAGCAGCAGCAATCCTCAATAATTAAAAGAAGTGTTAAGGGATAATTACATTTCTGTGCTTTGATAAACACTCAGTTGTCAGTTATCTGAGTGAAAGATGGGGTTGAGTTGTTGAAGCTAAGGGAAAAAGCCCACATATTAAAAGTGTTAGAGACCGTAAATCAGGAACTTTAGAACAGAAATGGGTGCCACCAGCCCTGAATGGTTCTGATCTGAAGCCTTCCAACTGTGCTTCCAGCTGTGGGAGCATTTAGTAAATTTGTTTTAGTGGGACATGAAGTCTCAGAGTTGGTTTTGTGCTACACACAAGCTCCAGACTCCAGCTGGAGCACTGCTGAGTGGGGGGATTAATCTGGCAGAGCTTCTTGGCTTAGGTTTTGCCTTACTCATAGCTCAGACTAATACACTGGGTAAAACATGACTTTGCACCTTAGGCCACTTGGATTCAGAGTCCTTGTTTGANCCAGGCTGGATGCAGCCCTGGGTGACCTGGGCTAGTGATTGGCATCCCTGCTCAGTGTGGGGAGGTTGGAACTAGATGATCTTGAGGGTCCCTTCCAACCTGCCCATTCTAGGATTCTATGAGATCTATTTGTAGCTCCTTCATTGTGCCCTTTTATAAAGAGCCCCAAAGGAGAGGCTGACCTCATGGGGATGGGTGTCCTGCCTAGTGGCCTTCTTCATGGCAATAACTCCCAGGAACTGCATCACCTCTTGCTTTATCTGTCCCAGTTTCCCTGTATATCCTTCACTTTCAGAAAGAAAACCTGCAGATTCCTCTCACTAATGAAATTGCTAAATAGTGGTAGTGAAAGAAAGAAAATGAAAAATGAGTGAGAAACTTAACCTTAAGTTTTGAGATTTGGATGAAAATAAGATCAGTAGAGTGAACATCCAGAACTTTGCCTGTTAAAGAGGCAAAATGACCTCTTCTGGTTTCCTAGCCACTATAATTTTGTATAACTTGATGGAGCAAACAGTGAGTTTCTGAACTAACAGAGGTATTAGTCAGCAGTGTGCTCACTAGTCACTATTTATGGACTGGGTTTGTTAAACAGGCTGTATTTGAAGGACATTATTTCTGCTTATGTGTACTTAATAGTGATTGTATTCATAGAATCCTAGACTGGTTTGGGTTGGAAGGGACCTCTGGAGGTCATCTAGTCCAACCCCCCTGCAGTGGGCAGTGTCCATGTATTTTTTTATATTAATCTCATAACATGAAATGTACATCTTTACATTATTTAATTCAGAAGTAGATTGCAGAAGGTGTCTCAATATAATTTTGTTTGGAGAGCATTTTGTGAACTTACTGAGCTCTGGCTGAGAACCTGGCTGTGAACAGGAATGTCAAGATTAAATTTATTTGTGACTCATTTCCAACCCTTTTGTTCTCATGTCAATATTGTTCTTTAGTTTAAATAGCTTTTCTCAGTCTCTGATGTTTGCCTTTTTTCACTCTTGCTCTTTCTTTTGTGCATTTCAAGACAGCAGTCAGGATTACCTTTCTTAGTCTCCTTGATAGCAAAGGGGTTTTTTTATTGCCCACCCCACAAATATCTCAGTGACCTTTGTCTGGGTCTATTATAAAGTATAGGATTTTGTTTTCTTACATCTGGATGACAAGATTAGATCTTCAATATCATTATTCCTGACATGGATCCTTAATGATCTTTAACTAAGTAAAACTGTGCTTTCATTTTCAAGACTCTCTGTTATCCTTTATCAATCACCACAATGATAGTGAATATTCCATATTTCACAGAACCTGATGTGGACTATTGACCAGCATTGCCTTTCTCACAGAAACTGGTAATGATGGAATAAAGACAGGTTATTAAACCTTTGGGCTCATTTCAAAGTTTATGGATTAGGACCAATGTATATTTTGTTGGTATCTGGCTACAATGTAGTGGTTAGCAAGTTGCTGCTCTCCCTTAGCAGAATCTTGGATGCCTAAGGTGGATAATAATGCAATCATTCTGAGGAAATACAAAATAATTACACTACCAAAACTTTCAGAAGTTAATTCTGATAAAATTTCAAGTTTCAGCTCCTTGACTCCATGACCAATAGTATAGTAAAGCAGAATCAGGCCTTATTTTTGTCAGAGATTGATGTCATCATGTGAAGAAGCAGCTAAAATATTTCAAATGAAGTATAGTCTGTCCATTGATGTGAAATTCCTGTGTTATTAGGTTTTATCATCACTTAAAGTCTTTCTTACCATGTAGTAAGGAAGATGTTCCCCAGGACTTTGGGAGTCATTTCCCTGAACAGCTGGAATTGTGTCATATTTGCCAGGACTGTGATATTCCCCTGGCTGTGCTGATGATGTTGCTATAGAAGATATTTTCTGAAGAAAAGACTCCTTCCTGCTGTCATTTGCCCTGCTGCTGGGAAAACTGTCCATTTGTGCACCTGGGTAGCTGTCTAGCAACAATTGCATTGATGCCTGCAGCTCAATCACTAAATGGTCAGATATATAACAGCTTTTGTTCCCCTATTCCCTAGGCTTGTATTCTGAGTGACAGGGACATTTGTCTGCCCAGGTGACTTGTATTGTTCTTATGAATGTAGAATAAAGGATATGTTTCTTGTAGTGTCCTTTGGTGTTGCTAGCTGGAAATGCAACAATTGTTAGGAAAGCAGATACACAGATGAATTTCAAGTTTAGGTTAGTTTGCATTACATTGTACTTATGATTTTCACCATCTTGGATATCAAAATCCCCTGCAGAGACCCTTTTCAGTGCTAAAGAGGAATTGCCCTGAGCATTTCACTAGAAATTAAATTTAGGCACATGGTATTTGGTAATTAACAGCAAATTAAAACTATTTTAATAAGCAGTGATTAGACAGTCTTTGTCAGTACTTCATATTCTGATGGCAAAGTGAATTTATTCAAGTTTGCAGACACTAAAATAAACACAAGTAAATATTTTGCTCAGTAAAATTTTACTCAAATGTAATAATGCCTAGGTGAAATGTCTTTAGAGATCTTTCTATTTTAAAATGAATTCAAGTCACCTTACCATTCATTAAGTAGCTCACTCTTGCTCCGTGATAAATAATAAATGATATGATGGGAAGACTCATCACTTGTTAGTGAAATTTGAATATCAGCAAGTAAGTTAATAAATACAAGTAAAAAGCAAGCTCATGTCAGCAGAAAATGTCTTTGAAACTTTCTAAAGCTGTGTGATGGAGATGAGCATTGGATACTTTCTACTGCCTGAGAAAGTGCAAGTTACCAAGATCTAACTGTAGAGCTGTTTCCTGATTTTTCCACTCTGATACCCTGTTAAATCCAGCTATAATTAGCAAGAATATAGAATATTTAGTTTCTTGGGCTTATGTTTACATAAGTTCATTCTATAAGATCCTTGAGATAGCAGAAAAGCTGCAGATTTCTTCTTTTCAACTCTGGTTAGCAGAGAAACCTCATTATGGAAGATTAAGGCATTAAAGATAGACATACATTGATTACCACCACCACCCCAAAAAAACCCAACCCACCCCATAAAACCTCACCTGAGATCTCTACACAGTTTCTGGGGTTAAATATCTTAGAACTGTTAGGGGAAATTCTCAGAAGTTAAAAGGATGGTGCTGTCAATAAAAATGAAGCTCTCATTGTCCTCTTTCCCCATCCTCTCTCCATTTCAGTCTCTTGTGTGTAGAGTTCTCTTTCTGAAGCTAAATCTTATTTGTGATTTGGAAGATGTGTGGATTAAAATATTGTAGACTCTGTTGGATGCCTGAAAGCACCAACGACATGAGAAAATTTATACTTTACCCTGCTGATTGTTGGGAAATATGAGCTCTTGATTGGTATGCAATTAGAAGTGTAACATTCTGTTAAACATATCACACAGCATATGGCATGTTAGTAGCAAATCCTGTAATTGAAAATGAAAATGTATGGAGTTCTGCATATTAGCAATTTTTGCAGGGGATGAAAATTTGCCATTTGTCTAAATGTCAAGAGGAGAAAAAAAAGCTATCCTTAGTTATTTTGGTAATCTAAATTTGGGTTGTGTTTGATAAAATTTCTGTTCTCTAACAATAAAGTATAAAAGAGGAAACTCATAATGTAGTTAAAGATGTCATTAGTTCCAACTAAGCAATACTATACCTTCTATTAAAAAAAGAATTAAATTACCTTACCACATCTGCGTTAATTCAAACAAATGAAGCAAAAACATAATTACAGAACCACAGGAAAAAAAGGAGTTATAGCACCATGAGTAAAATTCATGGATGGACAATCAGGTGATGCACTGTTTTATCAACTAAAAACATAGAATGTGTCCATAGACAGGAGATCCTTTCTTTTAACAACCTCAGTAGTTTGAAGCCTTGATATACCCTCTAGTCTTTCAGTATATATTCTCTGATGACTTTTTTTTTGTTTTCTGGATGATGTGTTTTGGGGCATTTTCTATCAGAAGCTGAAGTCTTGTTTGTGTTGGCCCAGAACTGACTAGTACTTAGAATATGTACCAGTCCATTTATAAGGCTAATTGTAGGCATGGTTCATTGAAAGATGACTTGGTAGTGCAAGCTAAGATGGGAGCAAGTAAAGTGCTTCTGAGAATGAAGTAGTTTTGTAGTGGATGTGCAGGGTTACTATGTGTCTTCAAATATGATTAGTCTTGGATAGGATTGGATTTCATTGACTGCACTTACACCACAGTTTTTATCAGTGAAGTTTGAATGCTTCAGACATGTTTTTGTTAACATTGTACTCGACAAGCTTGTTATTTCTAGTATTTGTAGATGGTCAATTTGTCTTATGTTTGGCAGGTAATATTTATCTTCCTCAAAGTTTCTGACTTCCTAGTCAGTGTTTCCCTGTTGCTGTGTTAGGCTAACACATCACTTTAAAACTGTGCCTTATTTCTGCTTTAATTTATATCTTATCTCTTTTTCTCATGGCGTAGTATTTGTGAGACATCAGTCTAAAGGTGTACTTGCCAATATATCTCGAACTCCCCTCCTCACACTGACTTTATTGTTTATTGTGAGATGGCAAGTAGGATTCCCATTCTGCTTGTCTCCTTCTTGTCCCTGCCTTTGTCCCCCTCCTCCTTCAGTCACTGCGAGTGACTCTTCGTGCACTGGAGCTGAGCATTGCAGAGCCACAGCCGAGCCCTGTGACAGTTTGCATCCCTATCTGAAACTGGGCAGGAGAGAAAATTTTTCTGCTCTAGCAGATAACTAATCATTTATTATGCTCAAGTACTGACATCAGTTGTGTTGTGACTTTGTACTTCATTTTGACATTGCATTATACAGTCAATTTGGCACTGAACTGGAGAAAATGAGACTACTAGGAAGCCGATTCCTCAAACTATTAATTTTATATCAGAGACATCTCTCCAAAATGTTACACAGGGAGGAGGGAGTTCTTTCTTTTTCATTCTGCTTTACTCACCAAATTACACAGTTACTTTGGAACTCTTAAATCTAGTAAATTTAAAATCAGTTTGTGCTACAAAGCCTGAGGTTCAGTATTGCTTGTTCCTGTTGTGTGTTGTAGTCGCTAATCCTTTTAATGAAGAGCTTTTAGCATTGAAGAGATTCTATTTATAGTAAAGCCATTAGAGCATAAAGCTCCTCATTGCTATTCTGCAGCATGGATCTGTAATGTTTGTCAGTGGAGGCAAGATATTTTTAGCTGCAGCATTGAAAACCAAGGCTGAAAGGTCAAGAATCCTCACGGGGATATGTTCTGCTCCATCCATGCTATCACACAGCTGCTGTTTACTCTCTTATCGTTCTTCAGTAATAAGAAGATTTCTTTATTGTGACACTAAAGGTATAAAGCATCAAAAGGATTTTGTGCACGAAATGAATACTCAGGGCAGGATGATGTATCCAATCACATTAAATGTTCTACTTCTCTTTAAGTGAATGATTTTGTTTTCCCAAAGACTATCTCGATACCTATTCATCAAAAGATTCATTCTAGGAAAGTTTTTTATTAAAGAGGATAAGACCCAATGCGAGCAAAAGGCAATCTGCTGAAATAGTGAGGAATTTTAAGTACATGCTATTCTGCCTGACATCTACTCTATTCATTTTCTTAGCAGCATACTGAACAGAAGACATAATATCCACGTGTAGTTTGCCAAAGAAAAAAGAGCCTAGAGATTTCTGTTGGTAATGTGAAGAACAGACTTGTGTGTGGTGGTGATTAGATCTGCTACAGCACAGCTCCTAGCACACTGCATAGGTACTCAGCAAGCACAAAAAGATCATGTGGTCCTATTGAGGCAGGATATGGTATTTGATATGGAAAAGGGAGAAAGGAGGGGGGGAAAGGGATAATTATAGGAATACGAGGCTGCATATATTAGCTGAGTGTACAGTGTGGAGGCTTCAGAGGGTTTTCTAATATCTTGATAGAAAAAATCAGGGGGAAAAGAGATTAATTGCCACATTGAGAAAATTAGTGCTGTATGATCAAAGGAAAGGCAGAGAAGAAATGGCCTGTTGACAGATGGCTTATAAAAATGAAAAGATTTTTCAGAGGATATGAGTCTGGAGTTCTGTGCTGCTTTGGGAGACACAGGCACTGTCATCATTTTAATAATAATAAGCTGCTATGTAACCCTTTTTATTCACCAAACACTGTGTAGCATGGGAAAAGGATGAGTAAAATAATACACTGATAGGTACACTTTCTTCTCAGGGTATAATGAAATTAATTGTACTTTTCCTCTAAGAATTTCTTGGAGGTCTTGCTGCTGGAGGTTGTTCTTATCTTCTGACACACCAAGGCCATTATATACCTTTTAAAACAGGTTCTTTCATATCAGGAAATTATTTTAATTCTACTCTTTCTGCATAACCAAAACAGTTTTTAACACCATCTTTTCCAAGCTTTCTGTACAGGTAGTATTAGACTTAGTCCATGTAGTTATAACTGTTACAATGTCCTATGTGCTGGAATCATGCCAGGCAGCAGCTCAGAGTGAGCACATGCTCATAGGCAGCTCCTGGCCTTGGGATCTCATACAGAATTCCACCCAAAATTGGAGGATGGTCAAAAAAGAATTGGAGAAACTGAAGAGATCTCAATTCTACAATTATTTTCTTTTGTAGCTGAATGAGATTTAGGCAAATGGGCATTGGCTGAAGGGAAGGGTAGGGAAAGGGAGGGTATGGCTTTATGAGAAGGCAAGACATGAATGGTGTGTCCCTAGCAAACCCCATGGATGTTGCTTAGTCCCATTATCTCTCATCTCTCCCACTTAATGAAAGAAACTCATGTGTTTCTGGCTCTGTCACTTCATGGCACAGTGACTTCATTCAACTCACCAAAATGGCAGAAAAAAAACACAGAAAAGAAAGTAGTAGTTTCTCTTTTTTGGGGGGAGGGGGCAGGGAGATGTGGGGAATAGAGGCAGCAAGGGCTGGGGCAGAGGAGCAGCTGGCTCATGTGCTGAGAAGCCAAAGGTGAGCAGAAGAGGAGGGCAGGAGGGACCTCAGCTTCTCCTTGTACTTGCTGAGGTGAGGAGCTCTTAATTTAGCTTAGCATGCTATGAAACACAGGAACAAGTGTGAGGAAGGCCATGAAGAACTGATAGGTGGGAAGAGGCTCATATGCAGGAGCAGCTCTTCGTGGGGAAGAGAGTGTCCTAAGAAGAGGCTGTTAAAAGCTGTCCTAGTGCCATTTCTAGGGCTTAGCCCAACCCTGCTCTAAGTCTTTAAATCTGCAGTGGTATCTGCCCTTAATAGCTTCAGGTCCCTGTGGTGCCAGGACATTATGTTGTTTTTATTGATTTGTTATCTCCCAATATGCCTAACCTGGAAAAAGGACATTACCTGAGGCTTAGCACTGACTTCAGAGGTTGTGAGATCTGTGAGATAGTGTACAGAATGGAGGAAGATATTCTGAGTTCTTGCCTTTATGATGGGTATATACACACACACACTTTCTTCCTGACAAAGAAACTTCCTAAACATCAGTGATGGATTTAATATATTGGGAGGAGTGGAAATTCCTGGGATTTTGATGGCAGCACAAAGAAACAAAAAGTTTAGGATGATGTTGGTTCTTTCTGTAACTGCTAGACTACAGAAGGAATCAACAGAGAAAATGATAAATAAATAAGTAAATTCATAATTCATGATCTTAACTTCAAATTAGTAAATTGCTTATAATTTTCATAGCCTGTGTAATTAGTTACTGTGTTTGGGAGAGGGGGGAAGTAATTCCTAGGTCACTGACTGAAAAAATATATTGTTGATATTTTGTATGAAAATATATATGATTTTACTGTTCTACCTACTAGAGTATTGTGTAAGTCCTGATGTATATTCTGCTTCTCCTCAGCTTCCCTACTTAATCTTGATGCTTTTTATGCTCACTAGTCCTCTGAAATCCCATGCAGGTTTGCTATCTGTGCTGCATTCTCTCTTGCTCTCCTAGACTATTTAGTTCTCTTTGGGGCTTAGACCAGCTTTAGTTACTTTAATGGTGGTGTCTTTGTTGCAATTTTGCAATCACTGTGATCCTCCCCCCACCGAGTTGCTTATTTTACACTTAGCTGCTCACATGCAACCTAATCTGCTTTATTAGCCAAGCATTCTTGGGAGAAACAAGGAGTTTCTTTCTTTGTTTTTACTATCCAAAGCCACTGATGGTAAAAAGAAGGCAACTCTTTTGGAGTCTAAGGGCTAATGGTCCTGCTCAGTTGTGCATTAGTATGAAGTTGAAGAGTGGTAAATTTTGGTATCTATTGACATTCAACTTTGCTGTAAATTTGTAAAGTTCAATGCAAGTCAGTTACTAAAACACTTTGTTCTCATTAAATGCTCCCCTGGATCTTTTCCATGGGCAGAGACAGGTTAAAAATAATTGCAAAGTAGACATGCTGGCCTTTGTTGACATAGATTCAATGAACATGCAGCAATTGACAGTTGCCTTTTACTGGTTTCATATTGTTACTTTAAATACGTAGTTTCTGTGAGAGAGTGGAAATGTCAAAGATGTATCTGTAGTGAAGACAAAAATACTTGCCTGTAATTACTGTTCTCTGAGACTGGAGGTTTTTTTGTGAGAGAGATTTAATCTGTGCTCCTTTCTGCTGTATCTGGGACTTGAATATTCTTTTCTTGATTATTTGTTAACCCAGGAGAGTTTTTATATTCTTACTGTCATGCTTTGAGATTTATTGTGTGATTGCCTCTAATTTGAATCTTGCCTAATGTTATGAAATGTGGAAATGTGAACTAATTGTGACCTGTGCTGTGTTTTGTAGCAATGCCCCTAGCATGTTTGATGCCTCTGCAAGTCCTTTTATTTGCAATCTGTCACCACAAAATGTGTTTGGCTCCTGGATACTCTATAAAAGGATTAATGACTCCTGATGCAGCCCAAGTTTTCGTTTAGGAGTCTCAGTCTAAATCTCTCAACAACTAAAATATCAAGAGTTGTTATTAGAAAAAGATTGAGTTGCTTTTAGAGATGTGTGGAGACCTGTGCAAAGCTGCTTCTGTATAGGAGAGTAATTTCAAGTGCAGTTTTCTGGCTAGTACAGAGCAGTATCTGGAGAGTTCAGTTTATCTGCCTTAGCTAATCTGTGACTTAGTTTATTGTATATGCAGAGCCTGTGCTGTAGATCCACTTCAAATGAAAATGAAGTACTAGGTCTTAGTGTTCTCTCTCTCTGAAGCAGCAGTTGTTTAACAGTAGCAACCTTGAGAACACTTTTGCAAATGAAGTTTTAGGCAGTGGCTAACATTTTAATTGTCCTGGCCTTTACATTTCCTCATTTTGGGAGTCTTGTTGATTCTAATGCTGTCTCTGTAATACAAAGCTAGGATGAATAGTGATTCCAATCATATTTTATTAAATGGATGTATTGCATGTGTAGCTAGTGACTTGCTGCCAGTGGATGGTAAGTATAACTCCTGATTTATTTTGTTGTCTCTCTAAAGCTCTCCTGAATCTCTGAGAGTCTTAAGACAAGTTTTTGCTGTTGTTTGCTGCTTTTGATGGGGTGCCATTCAAGATTTGTAAGGGATTAAGAGCTCTAGGTAGTCTGCTTCTTGTCTGACTGCTTCCCTTGCTATATAGCAGTTCAGCATTTGGAATCTAGTGCAATTTATGTTAACAGAATCTAAAGTGGGAAACTTAGGGGTAAAACAGTTTTGAAAATGGCCTTTGTTGTTCTTGCTGTCAATTAAATGACTAGGTTCTCAGTGTAGACTCTTCCTCTTTGTTCAAGCCTCTGACTTGTGTGCTCTTGATGTGCCAGAACTGTAGAGAAGATGTGCTAAAGGGTACTGCTACGTTTGCCTGCCCACATATATAATTTGATGCATAAATACACCTACAGTCTTGTTCCACACAGAGGTCAAAGTAACTACATAGAAACATATATTTGTTTTGTTGAGTCACAGAACTTTTCTGTTATGAAAAACGTAAACATAGATAAATAAGCCAAGACTTCATCAGAGAAAACCATGTTTCTGCCAAATAGTATTACAGTAGGCCAAAAGAATTCCTTGCAAAACATTACTTGACACTTTTAAAGGGAATACCTCAACCAGAGCATGCAACTTCCAGAATAATCAGTCTGGTCCTAGGGAGGAAAAGTCAAAGAAGAAATAATAATTTTGCTTTTTCACCTAATAACTCTGAGTCTAGGAACTGCACAAGGTACTGTTTTCTCTTATTCCTTCCCTGAACTACTTCTCCTATCTCAACTTTCCAACTCAGCTTGTGCTAATATGCTCTCCAGCATCTGCTTCATTTTTCTGGTGTTTTGCTGTTGAGCTGAGGTAGCTCAAGTCTTGCTGTTCTCATTCTCTCTCTGGGTTCATGGGATGATGTGGAAAAGATCTCATCCCTTCTGGCTCCAGATTAGAAGGAACAGTCAAATCTGTATCTTTCTTGAGGTCAAGATGAACTTGAGAACTTCTTACTTTTCTCTTCTGGCCAACACTGTCTTTGTAAAGTTGGAAGCTGACTTTTAAAAACATTATTTATTTATTACTTTTAAGAAAACCCCACAAACCTTGGAGAGCTTGGTAGCAGAGAATGGTAAATCCCTAGGTAAAAAGTTGTAACCTTCCAAGTGTCCACCTGCACTGCTATGAGGAGACAGTTGTTTTCACTCTGTTGCTTACCTCTTGTGAATCTGTGATGCTATTTTTCTGAACAAAAATAGTGAAATGTTTCTTATTGTCAGTGAGCAAATCATATCCCTGTGAGAAGCATAATGTGCATATTACATATAGGCAGGCTGAGAGAAGATCATTACTTTGCCTCAGGCTCCAAAATAAGACAGTAATATAGTGGGAAGCTCAGTCTCACAGTCTCTGGTTTAACCAGTGAATGACTCATGATACTGGCTTGAAATGCAAAAGAAATGCAGGATGGTGAATAAACCTTAGAAAATGATTGGTCAGAACAGTGTCTCCTATTCAGGGTTTAATAACATGTGACTTACACACCAATTTTGAAATTAAAACTATGGACTATATTTTGCTCCTGGCAATACCCCTGATTAATAAGCAAAGAAAACAGTTTTCTGCAGTGAATTACTTGTAATACCTTCATATCCACATCAGTGTGTCAGAGTAGGCCTTTCACTTGTAATTCAGCTGTTTAGCAAATCTTTGTTGCTCTCTTTAGCTGCCATTGGCTTGACAATGTGAAGACTTGCAAATACTTTTTTCATCTGCATCACAGCAGTATTCCTGTCCAAAGACCTTCCTCATCCTGGAATTGCAAGAAACCACCTCTAGGTAGATCATAGAATCATAGAATCATAGAGTGGTTAGGGTTGGAAGGGACCTCTGGAGCTCATCTAGTCCAACTCCCCTGCAGTGGCCAGGGACATCCCCAACTAGAGCAGCTTGCCCAGAGCCCTGGCAAGCCTCACCTGGAATGCCTCCAGGGATGGGAACTCAACCGCCTCCCTGGGCAACCTGGGCCAGTGTTCCACCACCCTCCTGGTGAGGAACTTCTTCCTAATGTCCAATTTAATGTTTGATTTTTAATTGCAGGTAGAGCATCCACAAGTCTATGCTCAGTTGATTTCAAGCCCAGTTCAGTACCAAGGTTCAATGGAACTTCAGACTGTGTGTCAAATTCCAGGTGTCCTCCTGATCCTGCAACCCACTGCTTTCCTTCTCCTTCTTTGAGTGTAGTTAGTGGAGGAGGTTGAATTGACCTAAGGTGAGGGCTGCTCTGAGGGAGTATTTGTGCATTCCTCTCTTCTCCTCCTGGGTTTTGGTGCTGCTGTTTCTGTAGCTGCTGGGTAAGTCAAATTAGGAAGTTGATCTCACTGAAAACAGTTTTCTCCCCTCACAGCCAAGTCTTCCTACAGATTATTTCCTCAATTACTTTGTGCACTTTTACTACCTAATTTGTTTCAGCTTTGCCTGTTGCCAGACTTGCCTGGGCTGATTTAACACACCAGTCTGACAGCACACAAACCCAGGGAGAAACACAGATCGTTCTCTGTAGTGTTAGTGATTTGAATGGCTGGTGGGAAGATTGCCTTGATTGCTTTGAGACATGAAGATTCAGATTATCTGTTCCCAAAATTCGAGAGAAAATAGTTTGCTGAGGAAGTAGAATCTCCTTCACCCTATCCCAAACCTTCTTTATGTGATCCTCATTAAAAATTGTCTTATGACCAATGCCCTTCTTTCTGGACTTCAGCATAGCAACCTTAAGACCTTCCCCTGCTGGAGCACTTTGTAATCCAAGGCTGGTTCTGTGTGTATGAAACCCCATTGCAGAATATCCTTTGATGTGTGTACCTATTCAGCTAGATATTTTAAAATACAAGAATTATATTTTAAATTGTGTTCTAATGAGCATTGCCAATTTACCTGGTGAAGTTTCCTTTTCCTCCAGAGTTGTATGAGTGAACATGAGAAGGGAAACCAGAGTAATCATCAGGGAAAATAAACAAATAATGACTTAGTAATCACAAATCTAACTCAGAAAGTGGTACTAATTATTCAGAGAGGGTGATTTATCTTTGAACTTACTGTTAAATTGGCAGCTGAAATAAAGGCAGATGTTTCTGCTTTGTCCCAGAGGGCTGGAAATACAGAATTGGAGTAAAATGTGGTATCATATAATGACCTGGCAGGGTGTGGAGGCCTCTGTGGTTGTTATTTGTGTCTGAATTTTGTTTTGAATGACAGATGGAAACACTTTTTTTCAGTATTTGTAGTGTTTCTAGTTTCTTCTATATGTTGTGTAGAAACTGCACTGTAACAGATTTCATTTATCCACTCTTGCTACATATTTTGGAACAAATATTTACAAGAATAAAGACAAATGTAAAGTGCCATGCATCAGACTTTTAATACGTATTTTTAAAATTATGAAATAACTTCTGAAAGTTACATTTCACTTTTGAAGTGCTTTGCAAATTCACTTAAATACCATGAACCAATAGTTTCAGAATAGACAATTTAGATTGCAGATGGAGGAACTAAAGCAGAGTGGAGTGAGAAGGAAGAAAGAAATTTGTGACAAAAGCTTGAAGTTCCATATTGTGGAGGCACCCAGAAAACAGACAGCTATAGCTACCCAAAATGGGGATTTATTGTAAACAAAATTAATTAGCACTCTTTTTGACAAAGTTAAATTACAAATTCTCTTGTCTGTTGGGAACGTTTTACTGCACAACTGATTCTTAAGCTTTAACCAATATTCTCTCTATAAAGACAAACCACAGTGTGCATGCACTCATTCAGCAAGGGAGAAACACTCCCACTCTAGGATACTCAAAATATAACACCAAAAGAAGGGACTTGCTCAATCTGTGGAAGTATCCTTAGACTGGATCCAAAACTAAGGGAAGGATCCTGACTGCAGCCCACTCAGTGGCTTCTGTGGAAGGCCAGCTCTCAAAGGACCATTCTAGAAGGTGTCCTTTGATACCCAAGTTAGGGATGCTGTGGCCAATAGCAGAAACAAGCTCACAACAAGCCCAGGCACAAGGATGCTGGTCCCCACAGGATGTTGATCTGCTCCTGAGCAGGTCTCTGCCACAATCCCCAGCTCCAGCTTAGTTGCTTCAAGGCAGCAAGCTGATGCTTATCAGGCCTCTTGCAAGCTCTGGCCCTTTGCTAGGTGTCTGTCAGGCCAATGTTTCTATTAATGTTTCCTGCCAGGACAGTTGTACCTGTCACATTTCATGTCTCAGAAAAATCTAGTTTTGTCTTCCACCTTTATTGTAAATCTGTTGTGATACTTTGGATAAGTTGGTTTGCTTTTGTTTGTGTTGAAAGGAGGATTGTGAGTGAGCTCTGAGAGTTTTAAGGAAGCCGAAAAGCACTGAACAGTACAGTGTGGAATCAGTACAGTGTAGCTGGACTGGACCTGTGCCATCATCTGGTCAAGATGCCACTCAGAGCAGGGCTAATCTTAAAAAGAAATACCAAGTCAGGCCAGGTGTGAGGTATCACCATTGTTTTGCAAGTTCTCAAGGTCAACCCATGAGTTAGAGGCAGGTTTAGCTATGCACTTCCACCCCAAGTCTCTCTTCTGGTTAACTTGCTTATAAATACCTGCAAAAGCCTTTTACATGCACTGCAATTTTTCTTCAGTAATTACATTATTTATATTTAGAATTTAAGATGAGATGAAGGACATAAGGTTACAAAGTGGAAAGGGAAAACAAATTGTGAAAACTAAATAGCTTTATTAGAATGGATACTCTGAATCTGTTGCCTTAGGTAAGATGTTAACAAGGTGCAAGATTAACACAGAAAACTATAATGGTGGAGAACTATGTTCTCCTTGTGTCATCCTTTTTTTTTTTTTAAACCATTTGTATTTAAAATGTTGACTAGTGATTTAGCTTCTCTGCATTTCATCTGGTTAAAGTAAATGTCATTATCTTTGTTTGAAATGTGGTAGTACTATCTGTCTTTCTAAAAAACCAAACCCAAATCCAAATCAGCATGTAGTTGTATTCAGTGCTTGTCCTCCTGATCAGCAACATTCAGGTGAAAATAATCATAGGATCCTAGAATAGTTTGGGTTGGAAGGGACCTCTGGAGCTCATCTTGTCCAATCCCCTTGCAGTGGGCAGGGACATCCCCAACTAGAGCAGCTTGCCCAGAGCCCTGGCAAGCCTCACCTGCAATGCCTCCAGGGATGGGAACTCAACCACCTCCCTGGGCAACCTGGGCCAGTGTTCCACCGCCCTCGTGGGGAGAAACTTCTTTCTAATATCCAGTTTAAATCTACTCCTCTCCAATTTAAAACCATTGCCCCTTGTCCTTTCCCTCCAGGCCTTTGCAAACAGGCCCTCTGCAGCCTGCTTGGAAGTTCCCTTTAGGTCCTGGAAGGTCACTAGTAGATCCCCCCGAAGCCTTCTCTTCTCCAGGCTGAACAATCCCAGCTCCCTCAGCCTGTCCTCAGAGCAGAGGTGTTCCAGTCCCTGATCATTCTCGTGGCCTCCTCTGCACCTGCTCCATCAACTCCATGTCCTTTGTGTGTTGAGGGCTCCAGAGCTGGCCCCAGTATTGCAGAGGAGGTGTGAGCAGAGCAGAGTGCAGTGGCAGAATCACCTCTCTGGCTCTGCTGGCCACGCTTCTCTTGCTGCAGCCCAGGATGCCATTGTGCTTCTGGGCTGCCAGCGTGCACTGTTTGCTCATGGCCAGCTTCTCAGCCACCAGCACCCCAAGGCCTTTTCTGCAGGGCTGCTCTCCATCATCTCATCCCCAGCCTGGATTGATAGTGGGGATTTTTCTGACCCAGGTGCAGGACCCTGCACTTGGTCTTGTTGAAGCTCCTGAGGTTCCCCTGGGCCCACCTCTCCTGCTTGTCCAGGTCCTTCTGGATGACATCATGCAGTGCAACAGCAGGTAGCCAGCAGTGGCCTGCCTAGCTCTGCTCTTCCTCACTGTAAGGTGTTCTTGTCTTGTTGTACTGATGGTGTACAGAATTACAACAGGCACATGAGGATGTGCAGGCAACCACAGGAAAGTAATGATGCTATTTGCCTGCCTTCAACACTGTGCATGCATGGCCTTTGCAGGTCCAGGTTTGGAGTATGTTTTACATTTCCTTGATGGGAGTCATGTCTGGCTTTGCTGGACACAGAGACCAGTATGTCTTACCTCTTTCTCTTGTGGAAATGCTAAAACCAGAAGAGTTTGCCTTAAAGACATTGCAAGAAAGCTGCTCTCCATTCAGCCAAGAATCTGCTCCTGTGCAGTTAAAACATCTAGAATTATTGGTCATTATGAAATGAAGTTCTATAGCTGTTATGCTGTGCTCAAGCTTTCCAGTTTCAACTCCTAGGATTCCTAATTTTTATCAGAGCTATGGCAAAATGTAATAACTTTTAATGTATTTGAATTCACATTGTTCTTGGACGCCCTGAGAATGTCTCCTATCAGCATTTCCATCTTGAAGATTTTAATGATATTAACATTTTCTTTAGAGACTCGGTCCTTTTCTAGAAGCTTGTTGCCAAGCTAACTTCATTATGCTATTATTATTTAGTGCTTTTTTTTTCCACTAAGGAACACTAGAACTTCTACAAACTTAATTTTGTGAGAGTGGTTGACCTTTTGTAGTATTGAAACCCCACATATTTTATTTGTAGGATATCAATCTGGGAAGAGTGAGAGAGCTGCTGGTAAAGAACTGCTTCCAACTACTTCACTGATGCCTAAAATAAAGTTGATAATAATTACCAATGCCTCTTCTCATGGCTTAATAATAGAACCTGTGCTAGAATATCCTATCAACTGAAGATTTCAGATATGATTTGAGGAGAGAAATGCACATGAAACTGTAACAGCCTCAGGCCTTGTCAAAATAGGTGATTTTTGAAATGTTGATTTTCCATTGAGGACAGGAGTTATTTGCTTCAGCATTAACAGTGTTTGAATCACTGACTTAAACAAGCTGTTGACTATTATTCTCAACCAATGTTCACTCAACCTCTTAGCTGTTAGCTAGACTCCAGTCCCTGCAGTTGTAGGTAGAAGGCTTTTACCTCCCACATATCTACACTGTTTTATATTTTTGGCATTATTTATGGCCATCTTGTCCAAGAACATACTACTTTTGTTTTGCCACCTAATGATTTTTGGAGGAACAGTTATTACAGGTATTAGCATTACCTGTGATTGTCATGTTGTAGCACAGATTTCTATTCCTGCCAGGGAAATCAAAGTGATGAAGGAGAATTAAATGGAGTTTTTGGAAAAATTAGTGGCCTTTGTTCCTGTAGCCAAATCATCTTGGTATATTTTTTGTCTCAGCTTTCACATTTTTCTATAAAATGTGATTGTTTCTGTGTCTATTTCCAGACACAGTTTTATGGGCTTCTATTTATAACATTTCAATTCCCTGTGTGTTTATGTACATGTTCAACAATTTCACTGAGGCTCTGTAGAGGTCAGTTTAGTGTGTGATTGTGCAAAAAAACCATAAAATTAGGAGGAGAGGAAAAAAAAAAAAGATTATGGAGTCGAGGATACAGAAACTTGCTAATTTAAGTCTTTGAAGACACAAGTGATACTTTCACCATGCTTCCACTTGCTGAATATTCCATAAATAGACTTTATTCATATCCCTCTGGGAGAGATGTGGCTGCAATTTATGGAAAGCTCATCATGCTTCATGAAAAAGCTGAATGCTGCAGCTTCAACTGAAGTGCACTGCTTCATAAATGTTGCAATGCTATGAGCAGTATACAAGTAGACTTTCTTTTCTTTTCTGGCAGGCAGTATGATTTTATTGCTTGAAGATGATTCCTCCAGAGTTCAAAGAGAAAAACCATGATCTCTATCAATTTTTGAAAGAATTTGATGCTGGCTAGTAAAAAGATTTCCAAAATAATCTGACAAGCTGCTTGACAAGGTGTGGCTTCAGTGAACCACATCCTTTTGTTGCTTCTGCTCTGACCTGTATGCAGTGTTGTGGTGGCTATCAAGTCTTCCTTTCTTGATGTGCCTGTCAAGAAGTGAAGTTTGGAGAGAGATTTATGCTGGGGCACCAGCTCTGGATAGCTGCAGACTTAAGGTCATGTATTAACAGTGGTAAAGAAAAAAACTGATCAATAGAAAAGGCTGTGCTGATGTAATGAGGTTTTTTTTTCCTGAAGATATTAGTCATAACAAATTCTATTATTTCCTTATACCAACATGTACATGCTGAGTAGAAATACTACCATGGTGAAACTGGTGCTTCTAGTGGTCCTGCAGTATCCTTGGCAAAGTGCTTGATGGATTAGCAAGGGAGTAGTTCTGTTACACAGACATATTCTTCATCATGATAATTAATTATGTTGTATTGTTATTTACCATATATAGTAATATTAGAGCTATATATTAAAAAAAAAAAGGAAAAGAGAATTGACTGTAGTATTAACTTGTTGGTTTTGAGTTCGCCAGGCACCCTCAGCTCTCTGGTGGGGCCACAACCTCTGGTTCTCTGTACCTTCTGAGGCTTGGCTGGATACCAAGGATTCTGTGTCACCTTCAAGAAGGCACCAACTCTTTTATCTCAAATCTTGTGTGTTTATTAAATGTAAATGCCCCAACATAAAGTCGATGTGAGAGTACAGATGGAATATAGAGAGTATAGTCTAAAATATATGCTTTAAATGGGATATAGCTTACAATTGGGATGTCCCTGGCCACTGCAGGGGGGTTGGACTAGATGACCTCCAGAGGTCCCTTCCAACCCAAACCATTCTAGGATTCTATGACCTGAATCTCTTCTCTCTTCATTCAAAGCTGAAACTGGCATACATCCTTACTGCAAAGAAAGCATGTTGGTGTTGGATTTTGGCTTTTCACTAAGTGGAACAATCCAGAGTATCAGGAAGATGTAGGAAAGGCCTAAAGGAATATTGAAGTTTATAGAAGTTTCAAAGGAAGACTTTTTTTTCTTTTTTTTTTTGAAAGTAATTAAGTATCATGAATATTTTGGTTACTCTGCAATAAGCAAATCCTTAAGGGATGAAAATATGCTCTAGCTAGCTGCTTTGCAAATATATAAAATTCATAATGTGTTTGATTAAAACTTTTGTATTGCTTACCTGAGCTTTGCACTGAATTCTGCAAACATTTCAAAAAGAGTATTTCAGAAATCCTAGAAGATCCACACCATCTGTCAGAATCTCATCTATGCACTGCTGAGAATTTAAAATAAAGATACTTAAAAGACAGTAGGAAGTTAGAAATACCACAAGGAAAGGAAAGGTCCTTGTAGTGAGGCCATTGTGGGTTCACTAAGGACAGGTTGTGCCTAACAAATCTGGTGGCTTTCTGTGTTGAGGTTACAGCATTGGTGGAGAAGAGAAGAGCAACTGATGTCATCTACCTGGACTTGAGCAAAGTATTTGACACTGTCCCACACACCATCCTTGTCTCTGAATTGGAGAGACAGGGATTTGGTGGATGGACCACTCAGTGGGTAAGGAATTGACTGGATGGCCACATGGAAAGGGTTGTGGTCAATGGCTTGATGTCTGAGTGGACACTGGTGACAAGTGGTGTCCCTCAGGGGTCAATACTGGGCCTGGTGCTGTTTAACATCTTTGTCAGTGGCATGGACAGTGGGATCAAGTGCACCTTCAGCAAGTTTGCTGACAACACCAAGCTGTGTGGTGCAGGCAGTATGCTGGAGGGAAGGGATGCCATCCAGACAGATCATGGCAGGCTTGAGAGCTTGGTCAGTGCAAACCACAGGAAGTTCAACAAGGCCAAGTGCATGGTCTTGCACCTGGGTTGGTACAATCCCAAATACAGATACAGACTAGGCAATGAGGGGATTGAGAGCAGCCCTGCAGGGAAGGACTCGGGGATGTTGGTGGGTGAAAAACTGAGTATGAGCTGGCAATGGGAGATTATAGGACAGAGGGACAGAGAATCTTTAGGAGACCAGAGTGTGATAGGACCAGGGGGAATGGTTTTAAGGTGAAGGAGGGGAGGTTTACACTGGAGATTGGGAGGTGGTTTTTTACCAGGAGAGTGATTAAGCACTGGAACAGGTTGCCCAGAAAGGTTGTGGCTGCCCCATCCCTGGCAGTGTTCAAGGCCAGGCTGGATGTGGCACTGGGCAACATGGTCTAGTGTTTTGGCATCCCTGCTTGTGGCGGGGAGGTTGGAACTAGATGATCTTTGAGGTGCCTTCCAACCTGGCCATTCTATGATTCTATGATTCTATGGTAATGTCTGCTCTGAGCCCAGAAAGCCAATCACATCCTGGGCTGCATCAAAAGAAGCTTGGCCAGGAGGTTGAGGGAGGGGATTCTCCCTCTCTACTCAATGCTGGTGAAACCCCATCTGGAACACCGTGTCCAGCTCTGGAGTCCCCAGCATAAGACATAGACCTCCTGGAGTGGTTCCAGAGGAGAGCTACAGAAATGATCAGAGGGCTGGAACACCTCACCTGTGGGGACAGGCTGAGAGAGTTGGGGTTGTTCAGCCTGGAGAAGAAAAGGCTCTGAGGAGACCTTATTGCAGCCTTCCAGCACTTATAGGGGACCTACAGGAAAGATGGTGAGGGACACTTTATCAGCAGTGTAGTGATAGGATGAGGGCTAATGGTTTTAAATGGAAAGAGGGTAAATTTGGATTAGATAGTAGGGAGAAAGAAATTCTTTTCAGTGAGAGTGGTGAGACTCTGGAGAAGTTGTGAATGCCCATGGCAAAGGGGGTTGGAACTTGATGTTCTTTAACATCCCTTCCAATCCAAACTAGTCTATAATTCTATGATTGCTGAGACCTTGGACAGTGCTGTGACTTGGTGTTTTTGCTTAGAATTGCCTTGTATATGTGATTTTTGAATATTCTTAAGCATGATAGAGATATGTGACAAAGGATGAATGGGAAAGCAATGCAGAAAATAGGGCAGAAATGTGGAACTTGAGTTCTAAACTGGTAACAGATTGTTGAAGGGATTTCTAATTGATTTATTTTAATAGTTTAAAAGTAGCATAGTTGGGATAATTTTACTTTCTTTTTTTTTTCTTTTTTTTAATAGGCTCACCATGAAATAAAGATTTTCTTTAATTGTCAATCTGTGGGTGAACAAACTAATGTGATACTCTCAGTGCAAACACTTACAAATAAAGTCAGCAAATTAGCTTATAAATTCTTCAGCTGGGTACATGAATTGCATAATAATTAGAGGTTATAATCAAGTCTTAAATAAAGTAAGTTTATCTAAATAATACATGTACTGCAAATGCTGTAAATAGACTAGTTTTTCAATAACATGTTTCTTAAATGATCTTCTCTAGGTCACCCGAAGCACCCTTCTTACCTCTTTCTTTGCTGATTTTTATTATATACCCTTGTGATTTTCCAACTCAAAAATAGAAAAGGTCCATAATGACATTATTGCTGTGGTTTTGCTGCAGAAATTTTCTCCAAGCCCTTGAGCAAAGTGAAACTGAACCAAAATTGGTGGCATTCATCAGCCACAGTGAACAAACAGGATCACTCTTCACGTCAGAGAGAGTTTTAATGATTCATTATAGTCCATAATTAAGTACTTGCTCTTTCCTCATCTCCCTCTCCCCAATCTATTTACTTGGTTATTCAATATACTGACATTTATGCTGACCTATGTTCCTTAAAATTATTTTGTTGGTCTTTAATTCCATTTTCCAGATTACCCTGAGGTGAAAATTGTTGCCATTCTCTTCAATGACAAAGGCTGTTAGAACCACCAGCTAGTATTAGTGTAGCCTTAATCTCCAAATACACTTCCAAAAGCTTCAAGAAGAAGAAATACTGAACAGAAAAAAGGGAAAAATGCATGGAAAGCAATGTATGATGTTTCAGTTGGGCAGAAGGAAAAATCAATTGGATGTTTTCATATATATAGTATCTGAAATCTTACGTGATGCATGAGAAAGATGTGGGCTTCTTGGAGTAGGTCCAGAGGAGGCCAAAAAAAAAGGTCTGACAGGCTGAGAGAGCTAGGGTTGTTCAGCCTGGAGAAGAGAAGGCTCTGGGGAGATCTTACTGCAGCCCACCAGTACCTGTAAGATACTATAAGGGAACCTATAAGAAAGAGATTTCTTCCCAGTGCCTGTAGTTGACAGGACAAGGGGCAACAGTTTTGAACTGAGAGAGGATAGATGTAGATTGGACATAAGGAAGACATTTTTTACACTGAGGCTGGTAAAACACTGGAATAGGTTGCCCAGAGAGGTGGTTGATGCCCCATCCCTGGAAACATTCCAGGTTAGCTTGTCTGGGGCTCTGAGCAACCTGATCTAGTTAAAGATGTGCCTGCTCACTGGAGGGGACTTGGATTATATGACCTTTAAAAGTCTTTTCTAACCCAAACCATTGTATGAGTCTGTGAATTGGAAAAGGAATTTGAATATTCCATTACCCATTATGAAAAATAATTTAAAATAACAGATTTATTATTTACTTAATATGTTGTCTCCAGATTTTCTTTTAAGGCAAGGCTTCTCTAAGCATGTACTTTGAAGCCTTCATGCAGTTATGATTATGACTTAGTATTTTGATTATTTTCTAAACAAGACTATTTTCACTACATTTGGTTATACATTGCAATTTAGTATCATTGAGTCTTGTTTGAGAAGAGGAGATTAACTGCATTTTTCCCTGCTCACTATGTACATTAACTTTCCACTAATTCTGGTGGAATGAGTGGGCAACAGTATTTGTTGCAGTTCTTTGTGTGGGTACAGGCAAGTAAGAGATGTAGAACTAAATTCAGCCAAGTAATTCTCAAGGAAAGCATTTTTTAAAGCAGTTATTAAAAACAAAGTGCAACGTGATACAGACACTGAGTTAAAGTTCCTCTGGCTTTTCTTTTTGTTGTTGTTACATCCCTCCCCCTCCATTTGTTTCTTTTTTTTCCTGTAGTTGCTGTCCTGCCTAAGAAAGCAAATCAAGTAAGGCCATTTTCTCCCTAAATAGTTCCACAGGACAGACCTAATTTAGGTGTATTTTACTAAACTTAAGTATTTTGCCTACTTTGGGTGTCAAGCATACATGGTAGAGATCCCTGGAAGTTACACTGTGCCAGGTGTATTGAAGGCATGCATGTTTAATTACAAAATGCATCATAATGGACTTTCTTATCTGGTAATTTAAGCTTCTATTCTCTATATACTTGGGCAGTGAGTAATTCTACACCTAAAAGTATTCATGTTGAACTTCATGGGTTGTTCCCATTATTTCTATCCATACCATCCAGGTTTGGGGCATTGGACCTTGGACCTCAAAGCACTTGTGTTAGCTCTGCTGCCACCTCACTTGGAAAGAGCTGCCAAATTCTGGTCTTTTTTTTTCCTGTCTCCATAAATGTCCAGGATTTTCCCCTCCCCCCAGACTTTGCATAGCTCTTTTGACTTCTGACTGCATGCTAAGAAATAAAACTGACTTTTGATTCTGGTCTGGGAGAAATGCAGTGGAGGTCTTTGCAGCAAAGGGGAATGCACTTTGACAGAGAGGTTTTAATGATGCAGCAATTTAATGGAAAGAACTATTTAATAATTGCATAGTATCAGTCTAATACCAGAGAGTATTTAGCTTGTACAGTGCCTTGATAGGCCTCCTAAATAAACTAAGGCTATCCAGACCTTGAGTCATTTTGGGGTTCTGCAGATATTTGTAAGGGAAAACTTCCCTAATTTTGCTCCAAGTAATGAGGAGCCCAGTAATAAAGTCATAGAATCATAGAATCACAGAATGGTTTGGGTTGGAAGGGACCTCTGGAGGTCATCTAGTCCAACCCCCCTGCAGTGGGCAGGGACATCCCTAACTAGAGCAGCTTGCCCAGAGCCCTGGCAAGCCTCACCTGGAATGCCTCCAGGGATGGGAACTCAACCACCTCCCTGGGCAACCTGGGCCAGTGTTCCACCACCCTCGTGGGGAGGAACTTCTTCCTAATGTCCAATTTAAATCTCCTCCTCTCCAGTTTAAAACCATTGCCCCTTGTCCTTTCATTCCAGGCCTTTGCAAACAGGCCCTCTCCAGCCTTCTTGGAAGTTCCCTTTAAGTACTGGAAAGTCACTAGTAGGTCCCCCCGAAGTCTTCTCTTCTCCAGGCTGAACAATCCCAGCTCCCTCAGCCTGTCCTCAGAGCAGAGGTGTTCCAGCCCCTGAGCATTCTCGTGGCCTCCTCTGCACCTGCTCCAGCAGCTCCATGGCCTTTCTGTATTGAGGGCTCCAGAACTGGCCCCAGTATTCCAGATGAGGTCTCACCAGAGCAGAGTAAAGTCCTTATCTGCCAGCTCCTCATTCTCTGCCTTAGCCTGCAAGACCAGCTCTTCTCTTGTTTTATTGGAAAAATTGTTTTTGCACTTATATTTCTTGCAGGAAAATTGCTCTTTAGAAAGCCTCCCACTGCTTACCCAATTTATAAATCACTATTTGACAGTGTAGTTCTTTCTACACTGTATGTAAATGGGAGATAGATCTGTAGAGATAGATCCTGAAGGAGAGCTGTAAACTCAGAATTAAAACCAGAAGCAGTCTCACACTTGAGCTAATTCTTTTTTAGAGATGCTCCTTCAGTCATCTTATCCTGGTGCACACTGAGCTGCACTATGACTTGCTTGTGTTGTCTTGGGCTTTTTTTGCTGGCTGTGTGCAGTAAGTAACTGCAGCAAAAGTATCACAAAAGGCATTACTTTAAGCTGTTTATTTTACTGTTTCTGTCTGTACCACATTATTTTGTGACATACTTAGGAGAGCTTATCTTCTATGCACTGCTGTTATCTCTGTCCACAGTAAAAATAATTTCTGTCTACATTTTTGCCTATTCTTCCTCTCAAAGGAAGTGAGTTGACAGAATAGAAGTTGAAAGTGGAAATATGCATAATATCAAGAATCAGTTCTTCCTCAAATAGATTAAAAACCACACAGAGCTGACTGCTCAAGTCTAAGGGATTTATGGGTGAAAAGGACATGAAATGTTACTGCTTCAGTTATCATAGTTTGTACAATCCAAAGGACAAAACAGCAGGTAGCTATGTCCAAACCTTAGCTTTTAGCTCATCCTTGCCTCCTTTGGCATCTCTTTCTGCTTTAACTTTTAAAAGTGATCAAATGAAGTTTCATCTAGTAGTGTAGTGCAGAGCTTAAATCTAGACACCTGCCTAGTTTTAGGAAATCTGGGACAACAAAATCGTATTTATTTTACAAATTGTTCACTGGTGATAAGTTGCTTTTTCTTTAGTGTAACATTCCATTTTGTCCTTCAGTGTTTGTTAAGCAAAAGGCAACTGTTGCACAGTAAGCACATGTTAAACCAGCAGCCTACCAGATCTTGCTCTCAAATAAAATTGTTTGGGAACATCTTATTTTTGTTCATGAGTGATTGTGTGACCTCTCCTTTCTCCTTTGGTCACCTACATCTGCAACCAAGTCCAATGTTCAGACACTAGTGTGATAGTCACAGGAACCACTGCACTGCCATGTGCTCTTCATGCTTGTGAATAGAGAAAGAAAGTAGGTATGTGGATTGTTTTGTTTTACAAGCTTGATGTTACCCAAAGTCAGCATCAGTAGAAGTAAAAAAAGAATGGTCCTATGAAGGTAAAGGATGGAGTAGGAGTGCAGGAGCTGATACAATCTCTTTCTGTTTAATCTGTGTTGGTTTGCAGAGGCATCAAGTCAAGTGCTTGTCCTGGTTCCCAAAGCAAATAACAAAATATTCCTGCTCATAAAATATAAATGAATTGTAAATATCTTTTTGTACTTGTCCCCCTGAATGTTCCATTAGATTATCTGTTCATCTATTTTTCATGATTTTTTCCTTCGATTTGTCACTGTTTGCACTCCTAGAGATGCATACTCTTGAAAGGGGAAAAACAAAAAAGGAATAAAAGTTTTCAAATGCTGATGGCAGTAGAAATATGGATGAGATATACATTAATAATGGAAATTGGTTTTATTCATTGCTTTCAGATGACCACTATATTTTACTGAGGATTTAGGAAGCAAAGGGAATGGCTAGTTTTGAGGTTGAGCAGTGTTGCCAGGGCTCTGATGTAAGTAGAGAGATCTGGAGACACAAGGCAGGGAGTTCTTGTATACATTAAATCAGACTTTCCTCTGTTTCCTCAGTCAACTCCTTCTGTTCAGGGCTTTGTGACAAGTTAAGATGGAAGAGGGTGGCTGTAAGTGCCCCTCACTTTAAAGTAAATGTGAAATAAAACTACAGTTGTAAAAATAGTCATTGCAGGAAAAAAACCCACCATATCCATTTATCAGCATGGGATAAAGGGAAAGCAGTGAATCTGTGTGTGTGTTGGCAAGTTTGCATAGCACAGAAAAAGGGATTATTGTAAAATACAGAATGTTCTTTGCATCCTAAGTTGTCAGAAAGGGACAAGAGAAAGAATTCATCTTTTTATGATGAAGCAATCCAGTTCTTAACACTTCTAATAAAACCCAAATAGCTGATAAAGGCTCAGAGGAGTTTTATTGCAGTGCTCCAGCCATGCAGACCTGTTGCTAATCATGTCATTTGTGTGAAGGGTGAAATGGCTCAGAGAAAACTATCTACTTTCTGATTTAAAAATGGATTTTCATAAGACCTGGAAGAAAAGAGTATAATATCAACCTGTTTTCTGAAGTATGCATTTGTAAGAATATTTTTAATTACAACAGGTTTCAAGTGACAGTCTTTTACAGTCATACAATGCTGGTGGATGCACCCCTGGTGATGGAGTTTTTCTGGGGAAACATGTAGTTTTGCAAATTTTTGAAGTCATTTGGTAATTATGACCATTTTTTAGTTAGCTTGGGTCAANAGTTTTTCTGGGGAAACATGTAGTTTTGCAAAGTTTTGAAGCCATTTGGTGATCTCAGCTCCTGAAATAGGAGTATGCTTGTCTGCTCTACAGGTTTGGAAGTCCTTAGTTAGCTTGGGTCAGCTGGCTTGCAATACATAAAGGTTAAAGATGATGTTCTGTTCTGTTTAAATGTGATGCTCTGTTACGTGTGTCGTAGGAAGTCTAATAGTTTGTAACATAGCCATGTAGTCTCAGTTGGAATAATCCCTTAGGGATTTGCAGGATGCTGAACCAGTGACTTGAAGCTGTCATTGGTTGCTAGGATGAGAGAACACTTAATCTGTGGGTTTTATTTTGCAAGCATTCATTAGCACGATGAATTCCTCTTGGGAAAAAATGGAGGGGGGACAGAGGACAGAAAATGTTGACTTGACAATATGTCATTAGGTGGAAAACCAGTTTGGAGCTAGAAATGTGAAATGTAACAGGATGCTGTAGATGAGTACTTTGTGTTTAGTGCACAGGAAAATATTATTATCAGCCTACTGTAGGATCTTGAGGGAAGAAATCTTCAGTCTGCAAATGGGACCTCATACAGTGGCAAAAAGGTCACCATCAATCACCATGGAAGGGAAATTATCAGCAGACACTTCTCTAAGGTTTCTCTCCCAGGTGTGAGCAGAGTATTGGCAATGGTGATTGCACTCTGATGCTCTGCATGCAGAACAATTTGCCTACTTATTGTAGACTGATGTTATAATGAGCTTGTTGTATTTCCTTTAAGACTGCTTTAAAAATGGCCAAATTGCATTCATTTACTAAAATAACGTAGCTAAGTGAATTTGTTTTCAACTATTTATCATAGTTTGTAGCAATATGGATTATAAATAAATGGGACTTTGTCATGATGAAGTGACAAATGAAATGCAAATTAGGTCTTTAAAAAAATAAAGCAGCAAGAGCTATAATTGCAGTAAAATGCATTGATAATAAATACTTTTAGAAGAACACCCAAATGAATACACAGGGTGCATCACTGATAACTAACAGAAGGTATCTACTTAGTGCTAATTTCAGCACAGGAGGAGACAGCTGGCTGAAAGCCAGCAGAGGAAAAGTTTCAAGTCCACATCTTGTCTCTAGTTTTTCTGTTGGTTGTAGAGTGAAAACATCAACATAAATGTAGAAAATTATTGTTATGTCGATATCTTGATTTTTTTTTTAACGTGATGTTTCTTCCTTTTACTTTAAAAATATATTTATTTCTTTTTCATTTGAGCCCCAAGTGAAAGAACAAAACTGAACCCCATAGTTGCTCTGACCTACGAGCTGGACTTTTCACACAATGTTTCAGTTCTGAACCAATCTCCCATTTCAGTTTTGTTTCTTTGCATTCACATAATATTATCTTTGCTTTATCTTATGGTATGCCAAAGTGCTATGCAGAAGTGATGCTGACATGTGTCCCTGGTCCATGTAACATCACAAGGGAGCAAAATTGTGGTGTACACACTTTTTTTTTGGAAGAAACACAGATGTATAGCGTGGTAAAGCTGTAGCTGTAGTAAGCCTGCTGCTCTGTGTAGGAAGAGGTCCAGGACTCTGGGCACTGTGAAGAGCAAACCTCTCTAACCTCTGGCTACTGTGAGCCAGATTAAAGTTTGTGTTTAAAGTATGGAATCTAAAGTATTTTTAAATTAAAATACACTTAACATGCCCAAAATGCAGTATGTATTTTATTGAAATTCTGTAGACACATGTAAGCCAACTTCTTTGGCCAGGGTTTCCCTCTCAAGTTCAAGACTTGCTATTATTCACCCAGATCATGGTAGGGACCTGAGAAATGCTTCATGCTTTCTCCTTAATTGGGCATGAAGGAAAGAGAAGAAGAGAAAAGATATGGGGATGGCTTTTTCCCTGCAGCCTTGCTAAATCTCTCTGTGAATGTTGTCCCTTTCCTGTCTGCTGTAGACTCTAACCCCATGTTTTATGTACATTTTTAGCATTCATTCACAATCACCACAGCAGTGACAAGAAAGGAACCATGCTCTGCTATTGAGTTTGATGATCTTAAATTAAAAAAAAACCAAAACAATAAAAAAAGATTGAGCTAAGAGATATTTTTAACTTTTTTATTAACATGGTTCCCTTTTGTTTTGGAAACATCTACCAGGTTTGACCAAGGATGGGAGGTGACATTTTGGAGATGTAGAGCCATTAATTTCTTTTTTTCTTGGTAGGCAGGGATGGTGGGGGGGGGATATACTGGAAAAATTAAGTAAATCTAACAGCATAAAGAGATTTAGTGGCTAGAACATAGCTGCTTTCTTCTTGCCTTTAGCTTAATGTGAGCATTGGGGAGAGTTCCTCTGCTCTTTAGCGTTCCTTTGTCAAGAAGCTGCTCAGAACATTATAGTTTTAAGAATTCTACTCATTTGGTCAAATTTAGTTGAAATAATAAAAAAGTATTTAAAAAAAATTACTAGAAAGGGACAACTTAATTTGGAGACTGTGTGATTGAACAAACCTTATTTTATCATGAAACCTGATACACATGAGCAAATCTGAACCAGAGACACAGAGATTTTTGCCTTTCTTCCTTGCAAGCATTGTCATCAAACTCCAAGTTAGCTGGATTGCTTCCATATTTCCCCCCAGCCAATCAATTAGCAGAAACATTATTTTTTTATAAATGTCACACTGTTATAAAATTACTTTGTGTTAGGTTTTTTCCCCCCCCGGAACTTATTTTTTATAGTACAGGGACAAGTACTAAAGTGTATAAATTTGGGATCTGAAAAAGCTTTATTAGAGTAGAATAATAACTGTATGCTTTTAAATAGATGGAGTATCATTTATTTTCTTTGGGTCTGCTTTCTTTCATCACAAAACATATAATCATAAACTATTTATCAGTCAAGTCTTTCTTCTCACCCATCCCAAGGAGATATCACCATCATGGGTGAGAATCAAATCACTCTCATGGGTCATCCTAAGCAAATATTGAGTGATAGAATTCTTTCTATCAAGGAGGGATTGCTGTTAGGGGTTTATTGGTTTTATAGTATGTTAAACTGTTATTACTTCTATTTTGCTTCAATTTTTACTTTGGGTAAAGGAAGGAATTAGTTGCAGAAAGAAAGTTATCTAAAGATGGGGCATTATGGGTAACCTCTGAAATCTTTTCATCAAAAGTGTCAAACTTCCTTTATGAAGTTTTAACCTCTGAAATTCCAGTTAATGTATTTGGCATTTTCTTATACTACAGTGAAATATACTGGTCTTCTTGGCATTTTACTGGAATATTTGTGAATTTGTACTGTTCCGTGGTGAAGATGGTAAGAACTACCACTCTGCTCTTGAACATTCTGGAATAAGTATGGAAAAACCACAACACAGGGCCATTAGTCACTGCTTTTCATAGACTTCTCCTGATCTAGTTGTGCAGTGGCAAGCGTGGTGTTGAAGAGCCTTCCATCAAAAACTCTTGCCAGAAAGATACACTTGCTTAGCACTTCACTCAGTATTCACTAACAAAAAGCTCAAGTTTCCTTTCCTTTTTGCTTTGCAAGCTCCACTGAGTGAGCTGTGCTAAAGAAGACCTCTGCTTGTGATGTGAAACTCTTAAGAATTTCTGTTCACTCAGTTCTTAAAAGTGTGAATTGTATTTTACAAAAGCAGGACAAAATGCTTTTCTTTCTTCTCACTTAGATCCAAATTACTGGCTCAGGAAGGAGCCTGCACTCACTAAAATCTCTACACTTTCTAAAATCCCTGCACTTTCATAAAGCTCTGCTCATAGGGATGATGTGTGTACAGGCAAGAAGAAGGAAGTTCTTAATTCTGCAAAGCATTCCCCATTTCTCCATAATACTCTCATGTAAACTGCTCTACAGTCAATGTAGAACTGCACTCAGATTTTTCCTGTAATGAGGCATAGGTAAGCTTAATTTTAGAGCTAGGATATGGTTACCTGTTTGCTTCTTATTCTCTAGTATTTTCTGTTTCAAACCAACACACAGTGCTTTATTTAGGTATGGTGTATCGTGCTCATTCTTCATGACACCTATATTAACTTGAGTGTAAGAGTAGGTAACTGGGAATGTAGAGTGCTAATTGTACATTTAGCAGGTTTGATCATTGGCAGACAAGAAACAGAGACTCAAAAAAGATCAGTGTTCTTACAAAGCCATTTATTAATGTCTTCTTAAAATACTCTTATATGGCAGAGTCATAAATGCACTGCACAAAAGGAGCCATAAACCTGAAGTCACCAAGAATGAGCACTGCATGCATACTTTAAAGCAGTCAACAACCTATTTCCCATGATTGACTTGTAAAGAATAGAATGTGTGCTATTTGTCTGATCTTTCAAACAACTACATTTTCCAGTTGAAATTGTTGTTTGGCACTTGTAGAGTATTCTGTCTGTATGCTGCTCATCAAACTGATAGTGATACAGGTTCTTATGTATTGGTGTGTCAGTAATACAGGTTCTTATATATTGGTGTGTCAGCCTCATAATTTGGAGTTATTAAACAGTTATCCTTTTGAATTAAAAAAGAATAATCAAAGGCATTAACACTCTCAAACTAGGGGATTAAGATTAATGAGCAGGGAGTAGTCAAAAAGAAGTGTCTGCTTTTTCAGGAGGAAGTGACAAGCCTTACAGAGAGACAAAAATCAGTAGAGGATGCATTTTGGGGGCTTTAGTAAGGTTTTTGATGTTCCTTCTCATGACCACTTTAAGCTGAAGAAACATGATTTAGATTGCTGTACAGTGAGAGTGCAGAAGTCATTGGAAACCATCTACAGAAAACAATGAGTGGTTCTTTGTGAGACTTAAAGAGTATGTTCAGTGGGGCTCAGAAATGACTGTTTCTCATTAGTATTTTCATTACCAATCATAGAACCATAGAATGGGCAGGTTGGAAGGGACCCTAAAGATCATCTAGTTCCACACTGAGCAGGGATGGCAATCACTAGCCCAGGTCACCCAGGGCCACATCCAGCCTGGCCTTGAACACTGCCAGGGATGGACAACTGGTGGACTAGAAGGCATTCTTACTAAATTTGCAGATGCAAGGAAGCTGGGAGAGATTGCAAGTGTCTCAGAATACAGAATTAAAATTCAAGATTACTTGAAGAACTGGACTGAGGAATGTAAGAGGTGTTATAGGAGCAAGGACAAACTACTAGGTTTAGGTGGGAGCCCTTTGTTGGTTCTCCAGTAGGCTACAGAGAGTACAGCCAGCGTTGTGATTAGACATCTACACAGCATATTCTAAGGCAAGCATGAGAGAGCTGGGCTTATTTAACTTGACAGAAGACCACAAGGGTACATAACAGCCCTCTAATATGTTACCTGTTATACTGATTTTGGCTGAGGTAAAGTTAATTTTCTTCATAGTAGCTTGTGTGGTGCTATGGTTTGGATTTGTGCAGAGAACAGTGTTTGTCTTCCTAAGTCACTGTTACATGTGATGAAGCTGTGCTGTCCTGGAGATGGCTCAACACCTGCCTGCTAATGGGAAGCAATGAATGTCTTCTTTGTTTTGCTTTGCTTGCATGCCTGGCTTTTGCTTACCTATTAAACTGTCTTTATCTCAACCTGCAAGTTTTCTTCCTTCATCTCAGTGAGTGGAGAGTGAGCAACTAGATGAGTGCCTAAAGGGATTATCCACAACATCTCTGCTGCAAAAAAAAGAAGGACAAAAATAACAGATTTTTTTTGTGTTTCTGGTTAAAACAAATGTTGAAATAAAGTTGCAGGAAAGAGCTTTTTTGAAGGGTATTTGAAAAAAAAAAGAAATGATCTCAAAGCTATGGAAGAGATTGTCTTGGGAGGCTGTGGTGGCTTCACCATTGAAGCCTCTGAGATCTAACTAGAAAAATGTCTCATGAATGATTAGATATAGCAAAATCCTCTTGTGGGAAAAGGAGATGGAGCAGATGTCTTCTTCAGGATCAAGATCATCTAATTTTCCTGACAATCTCACAAGGTTGTCATATGTGATAGACCAGAAACTTACGTGATCATCCATCCTCACCATTTTAATTGGTGGGTGTGTGTTCAGGCATATAAACTTGTCAAGCTAGATCCTCCATTGTTGATGAGTGAATAAATTAGATCTTTTATTTTTACATTTATGAGCCTATAAAGGCTTCCCTTGCCTATCAAAACAGAAACTTACACATTTACTAATGGGTTGTAGGAAGCAAATGAAGCTTGAATTCAGTTCTTTTCATTTTGACAACTGTTATTGATATGAAGTGTAATGAAAACAGCCTGTCTGTTGTTAGGCTTTTAGTTACTTGGTATGCTGTTTCCAGCCTTTAATTTACAAGGATGAGATAATTGACCTTATATCCTTACAGGGCTGGCTGGAAATTACTGACTGCAATTAGGTTTTATTTAACCAATTGCACTGTGCCATTGAGAATAAATGGATGTGTGTCTTTAATAAATGTAGAGGGTGGTCTGGCTAAATGTTCTCTTAAAGTCTTTTGGTACTTAATAGACTTCTGATTGCACAAACATGGCCTGAAAAAAACCTTGTGAATGAGGAACAGTCATAAATTCAAGGGAAATAAAGCAGGAAATATACATTAATATCACTACTGCCGAGTTTAGTTTGTCATGGCAGATACAGAATATTTTACTGTCCTGCAACTGAGCCCCAAGATACTTGTGAAACAACATGCTTTTTGGTGTAATAATTGGAATTATTTTAGTGTAAATGTTGTTTCCTTCAGTTAAATCTGATTACCACAAAGTTAAAACAACTTAATTTTTGTTGTTTACATTACATATGTGAGTATCCTTTGAAGAGAGTCTGAGGATAACTACTAAACATAAGTAAGCATTGTAGAGCTCCCAAGGACATAGCCACAGCATCTGAGCAAGTTACTGGTGCTTTTTGTTGTTGTTGCAATTGGGGTCAGATTTCTGTCACTTTACCAAATTTGAGTTGCCAGTCACATCACAGCTAAATTTAGGTGAGAAGATTACACGAGCTCTGTGAGTGACATAGTGAAGGATGTGACCTGAACAATCTGAGACTTCACAGAAACCACTTCTTGCTGACAATAACTTGACACCTCCCCCTCCTCTAGACACATTTTGGAGCTCTTCCCCATCCTACTACTTTGATGCACGTATCTTGTTTGGGTTTGTCTAATCAGAATTCATGTGTAATTGGGTTTAGTTATTAATTCAGAGAGTTATGTAAAGAGTGGGTTTCCTTGGATAAGAAAGGTTATCAGCAGCTGTCATCAAAGAGTTTTGCTGTGAAGAAAGCCTAGCGTAGAGACTTGGCAAGGAATAGTCTAAAAGAAATGAAAGGCCTAAAGATTTTGACTTGAAGCACCAAATTGCCTTTTGCCATTCTGTTAGACCAGCATTATCATCTATCTTCCTTCTGTTTTCACTTGGTATAAAGTATTCATGTTTTTGACCAGCAGTTTAGTACCATCTTTTACATTCCCTCTACAGCAACCTCACTTGCTCCAAGTGCCTTTCATTGTGCCCTCTGTTTTTTGGGGGGGTTTTGAGTTTGGTTAGTTGGTTGGGTTTTTTTGCCTCTTGCTCATAACTACTCATCCTTGAACTCCTCCCCACTCTTCAACTTGCTGCTGTATACTATATTTCCTTTATTGTGTGCTTTTCTTGCCATACCTTTTTACATGTTAAGTAATACAATACAGGAGAAAGAGATCAATTCATCCCATATTATTGTGGGTACCTTGCTGCAATATTTGTGGGGTGCATCACTCTTGGTGCCTTCTCTCTCTTGCTTGCTGGGACAGTGACATATGCCAGATTATTTTCACTAGAAGAGTCTACTTTTTAAACCTGCAAAGCCACATTGGCTAAGGTGTTAGTATGTGTCTACTGAAGTTTTGTTTCCTGTTGTCGTACATCTGCTCTTCCTCTTGCTTAAAGTCTGCCTGGTCTCTTAAAGCCTTGCATAGGTTTGCAAACAGATTTATTGTTGAAGCTATATTATTAGTCCAATGCCTAACACAGAGCCTCTGGGTGGCACCACAACATGAATAATGATAATTCTAATGAGGCAAGTCAGCCATTAATTCACTTCACCTTCAGATCTTGGCTACATGTGCAAGCCTTTTTTTTTTATTTCTAGAGCTGACTTCTTCCAAATCTAAAATTCATTACTCTGTGCATTTTTCATCTCCACAGACATTGCTGGTGCTGAGAGAAAATTGGGCCGCAAAAAGAAACAGAAAAAGCTTTAATTAAAAAGCAAATAGCTTTTTTTTTTTTTTTTATTCAGCAGAGAAGAGAGATGGTGAGATCTCCCTCAGGCTTTTCTTACTATAAAAAGATCCTTCTATTTTTGTTTCACTTGCCTTTTAAAATTCACCACCTACCTTATTTATTCATCCTCGCTTGGAGCTTCCTGATCCAGTTGTAAGAGAGGTGTTCAAAATTGGCAGCTGTGCTGTGGCAGCCTTAAGGGCTATATGACTTCCTTCTGTAAAAGCAAAATTGCAGGCTCTGCACATGACTTGTACAGCTGCTCAGCCAGGGGGATGCAGCTCTAATAGTGTCACTACCTTTTATTTTCAATATTTAATTGCCCAGCGTGTAAAGACAGATTACTTTTGACAATAAGTAGAGCAGGTAAGATGGGGGTAGTGGTGTTAGTTTGTGTTTTTTCAGCACAGAGCAGGCTGATTGGATGAGACACAGTGAAATGCTGCAGTTACCATCTCCTTTCAATTTTCACAATTCCATTTAGGGTGGTATGGCTTAGCAATTCAATTATTGATATTCTAGGGAGAGTTAGGAAATGTAGCATACGTATCCTTTAAAATATGAGTGGCTTCCTTGAATAAATCATGTGCTTATCACATTTCCAAACTTTGCAGAGTTGACTGAGTTGGGGTACTCTTTTGTATTCAAAAATCAAAGCAATGAGACATCCTTTACAATTCATTAGCTATTTGATGACCAGTTTGAAATCAACTGTGATCCTTCTTTGTACTTCACAAAAGCATATCTTGTTCTGCTATACTTAGCTGTAATTGGCATCTTTATTGGCAGTCTTAAGACAATGAAATGGTGAGGTGGGCCCTGGGAGCTGATTAGACCCTCTACATTCCTCAATGTTTGTACTCCTGGGAGACAGTGGAGCTGTGGCAAAAGGGGAACTTTACCCTGCTGCTCCTTTTGTTAATTGGCTTTGCAAAAATGCAGTGACTAAACACTTTGCTGAGCTTTCACTCCACCATCCTTCATATGAATAAAAATGAGAATTATTTTGTTGAAACCATTTTAATTTCTTTTTGAATATGGGGCAGTTTATTTCAAAGTGCTACCTCAGGTTCTGAATGTTTCTGTGCACTGGAACATGTACATCCTATGGTGTGGTTTGGTCTTCTCAGAGGTGAAATCCTGGTTTTGCTTTAGGTGGTAAGGTTTTAGTTTTTGGTTGAGTGATAAGAAAGATTTCACCTCAAATGCTACAGTTTTCTTTAGAAAAGGCATTAGCAGTATTCTAGGCTATGAAAAAAAAAAGATACTTTAAAATCAGTCTCTGTAATTAAAGTATTATTAAACAGGGGAAAAGATAAAATGTCAACAGAAGTGAATGATGTATAAGGTATCCCTGTTATGAAATGTGTATCACAGGTTTAAATTTTCTTGGAAGTTGTCACAATGGAAGTACAAAGAACCAGAATTTTATATCAGTACTTAAAAAAAGTATTTTGGACTTGTTGGGAACAGTGATGGTCTCTCACAGGCTTTGGCTCTTAAACTTGGACACTAATAACAGCATTTCTCCCCTGTGATGAATGACCACTTAGATTTGCCTTTCAGTTACAATTTGGTATAAAATGCTGTAGGTGTAAAATTGGGAGAGGAGACTATTTATCCAGCCCTTGCTGTTTGTTATATTTCTGCTTTAATATTGCATGGAAGAAATGATCCCTTTAGAAAAATGATCCCACAGAAACAGATTGTAAGCATTAGACAATTTGGTATCATAAACTATATTTCTGCATTTAAATATTCTGTTGGGAAAGAAGTGGCAGTGAGAAGTTCTCTAGGAGCAGGGATATCTCTCTGTGATATCTGATGTTCAGTAAATTGAACAGGAAAAGGGTCATGCAGCACTTGAGTACCTAAACTTGGAGGAACTGTGAGGTAACTACTTAGTAAATCAGAAGTCAAATTCTCCTTTGAAGACAAAGCAGAGAGAAGGATGAGAGTTTGTGTAATGTATCCTTTCAATTTGCCAGTTAAATTATGTTCCCCTTGGAACACTCTAGTTCACCTTCTGAGTGGTTGGGCCCTTCAGCAGGCATTTGTTCACCTGCCCAGATAACTGATGGGAGCAGCCATGCAGGTGGAGGAAACACATTTATCTGCTCCACAAGTTGACTTCTAGTGGCCTCCAGTTGTCTTCTAATGCCAGCTGCTGGCTGGAGGCTCAGAAAGGAGTATCAGGAGCAGGGACAATACAAGGTGATCTCCTTCCCTTCCTATATATACATGTCTGGGATTTACATTCCCAGCTTCTGGGAGCAAGCAGGTTCAGAACTTCCTCACCTGCAGCTACAATGAACTTAATAGTTGCTAATGGTCTTATGCAACACAAATCAGCTTCATCTCTTCTTGAGCCCTTATAGTACCCTGTGGTAGTGAAGTCCCACAGTTCAGCTGAACTCTCTTAAATGTATTTTCTAGGGTTTGCTTTACCTTTGTCACATGATAACTTCATTCATGTCCCAATTGTGTCATGTGGAACTAGGAAAAAGCTGCTCCTTCATCATCTTTATTTTATAATTTGTGATTTTATACATCTGTATTGGATCCTATGTTACCAGCTGTAGAATCAAAACACGAGTTTTTTTCTTCTCATGTTAAAAGTGCCATATTTCATCTTTTTGTTGTTGTCATCCTGATTTTTTTGTTATTCTACTCTCTTTGAGATTGCTTTGCCTGCAGTGGCTGACACAAGGGCACACTATGGACTTCTGTACAGTAGCACAGTAGTGTTTTCTCTCTTCATTTCATCATCATGGCTAAGCTTCAATTCCATTTTTATTAATGTCTTACATGCTATTTTCTTTTGTGTTGTCTGCTGAGCATTCATATTTCCTATAGTTCTTATAGAACTGTCTAGTACTTATCTGAGATCTCTTTCTGGAGTGGTAATGCTTAACTAAGAACTTGTCAGTGCTTACATTAAACTTCAGACCTTTTTGCCTTCTGTTGCATTTCAGCTGCCATTTTATCACCCCATCACAGAGTCACAGAACATTCATGGCTGGAAATGACCTTTCAGATCACCAAGTCCAACCAAAAAAAAACCAAACAATGACAAAAAACCANTATCACTTAGATAGCTTATGCAATACTACAATTTTTCACAGCAAGCTTTTGATCTGGATTATTCTGCATACTTTTCTGTTAGCACAATTCATCCCTATGCTAGTCAATCATCTCGCAGATTGTGTGTTTCTCTTTTCCCCTGTGTGTTTCCTTGCTGGTAAGTGAGCTGTACTTTGAGCAAACTTTGAGATTTATTTTTCACTGCAATATCCAAATATCTTTCTCTTTTAGAAGCTTTGCAGTGATCTGTGTGTAAAGAGTTTGGTGATCTTCTCTTTTGTCTTCTGCACATTCCTTTCAGCACTGTCATGCTACAACCAAGAAAGAGCAGAGACTTGGGTAGATGTTGAGGTAGCCTCAGAGGATCATTGCATCCACAGGTTCTGAGAAATTCACATGGCCATGGCCAGTGCAGCTCCTCCTTTGTGGATTAAATAGAGATTTAAGGATGAATCACCATCACCCTTGAGGTATTGCTCATAAATGCAAAATGCCTTTTTGGTTTTGTTTGTGTGGGTTTTTTTAAGTTTATGAAACTATGCAGTGATTTTTTTCCTGCAGCCATTACTGTGTTGTGAATCTTTAGACAGAAAAATAGCAAGCAAATAGCTATGGATCATCTGATATTCCCCATATTTAGACACACATAAGTGCAATTTCCCTTTGTTGGTTTGCTCTATGGCCCTAGTCTGGCCATCAGAATGAAATAATGTTGACATATTTCAGTTTTATGATCCTTTTTTTCAAAAGCAAAACTTTGTCTTATCAATGCTGCTATATTTAATGTCCTTTGCTGTATTTCCTTAAGTAGTATGGTAGTGTATGCTAGCATGGCAAAATAAAACTCTAGAAAATATAATGTATCAAAAGTTTATATTGAAATAGTATTCCAGCAATGGATTTTAATGGCCATTATGTGAGCTGTTTACTAGCTGCATTGACATATTTAGATTGCTGGGGTTTTTTGTTCTTGTTTTTTAAGAGAAAGTCATTTTCTGTCAGTCTGAGGAAAGTTCCTACAGAAATGATGGCAGGCAGAGTGCCCTTTCTGCAACACTGCTGCTTTGCAAGTATGACTGCTCTGTCACTCTAGTACTTAAGCTATTTACATGCATTTTAAAGTAAACAATTTTTAGTATTTCTACAAAAATTAACAATTTTGAAGAACATTTCTCTGTTACCAGGCAGAGTTGACTTGAAATCTGTAGTTGACTGTTCTGTTCAGAGCCAGAGGTGTTTGTAGTATTTTAGGTTCATTCACATTTATTTCTCTCAAGCTTTGATGGCTAACAGCAGCAGGGAGAGAAGATCCACTTTCCATACAAGCTCTCCAATGAATTAGCACTCAGGCTTGCCAGACAGCTGGAGTCAGAGGCTTTGCTGGTCCTGCCCTTGCTGCTGCCATTTCCCTTCCTAGCCACAGTACAAATTCATTGANCCCACACTTTCCCTTGGGCAATGAGTTTAATGCTCCCTCTGCTGTTGGCACAGTTATGGCACCAGGGGCCACAGGAGACTACAAGGGATTTTCAGACTGTGCCTAGCAAGTTGTTATAGTACTTCAGCAAGTAGATCAGGTGTAGGTTAGTGGTTACTCAGCATGTTTGCAAGCTAAGATATGGTATTACATGGCAGATACTTAACCATGTACAGTTAAATTCAAGGAATCTCACTGAACATGAGTGCTGTCTGCACTCGCTTTTCTTTCATTATCTACTCCTCATGCTAAGAAATGTGAGTGGAGCCCCCGGAGCATCTGCTTATTCGTGTTAGGGGTTGTTTTAATGTCTTCTTGCAAGTAGCCAAAGGCAAAAATAACAAAATCTGGATGCATGAAATACTGTTCATGCAAAAAAATGTTTTACATGACTGCTTATTAGAGGAATAGCCTCGTTAATTTTGAAGACTGGTACACTTCAAAATGGACACAAAGAAATGACACAGAGAAACTCCAGCATGGAAATACATGTTTTGAAGTTTATTAAGTTAATGTCACACTGTACCTAAAGCTGGAGAGCTCTTCTGTCATGTGAAATGTCATGGAGTATGTAATATCTGTACACTGAAATGGTTAGGGAAGTCTGGTTTGAACCACATGCTGTTGTGATACACTTCTGTCAAATCACAGCTGCTATTTGTGTTTGCATTGAGGATGTGTTGCTGTTAGCTTCTTCTGTGTACTTCTTACTTGTACTAACACTTAATTTTGGTTTGCTAATATCTTTGGCTATTCTTCCTAGTGCAGTAGGTTGGATTTTGATAGACTGAATAATCTTGGCAGGTCTTTTTGGACTGATGAGCTGCAAGGAACATTTTGCAGAATACAGTCTTGAATTAGGGTTAGGTTTATTCCTCAGTTGTTTCTTCCTCTTGTAAGAATGCTAGTTTAGTCCTTTCTCTTTTGGAAGTTGTGATCTCTCAGCTCTGCATAGCTTTTGAAAGAAGGATCCATGCTGGATTTGAAGGGAGAAAGCTTCAGTAGTAATTCTCAACTCCACTGAGAAAAAATGAAATGGGTATACAAAATCATGAAACCTCCTATTAATGATTAAAGAGAGAATGCAAAAATAGTATGCTTTTTACACATACATTAAAGCCAAGATCTAAGTGTCTTATTAGTAGAGGTGCAGAGACAAATTAGAGATGACACCTTTCTGGCATGATAACAGTTGTCACTTTGTAATGAACAACTGCAAGATTTATAGCTGTTAGAGATATTCATTACTCTATAGACTAAGACTTGTGAACTCCTTGTTATGCTGCAGCTGAGGCAGAAGTGTTGCTGTGGATGTAATTCCTGTTACAGAGAAAGTTGGCACTTTTCTTCCCAGTCCTTTTAGCAGTTATTTTCCAGAAGTTTCACTCTACCCTTAACTCAGTTACCATTAGCTGAGTTAGCAGCTTTTACTTCCCAGGACTCAGTGCACTATTACGTGGTGCAGAATTTATTCTGGAATGACTTTCAAATGCTTTCAAGTTCTCTTTTTTTTTCCTCACTAGTCTTTTTGCAGAGCTACAATTAACAAACCTCTTGGCAGATATGCACTGGAAGTAGTCTTGTGCTGAGAACAGTAGCAATGAGGCAAGAGGGAATGGCTTGCACTGGAAATACCTATAAATCACAGCTTGGAGTGATTTCCACACTTCTGAAGGAGATTACCTATTTCTAGGTACTGCAGAATCATTCATGTAGTGAAACAGTATAGCAGGAAAACATGCATTTTTCTAGAGAGTAGCTTCAAAAACCCCCTTTTCTTGCTCCAGATTGTGTGCAACATGTAAGAGGGAGGAGGATGAGACCAGAGGAGATGCTACTGTAGTTTCTTTAGCTTCCTTCAAACCACAAAACCTGAATATTGAGTTGTACAGTAACATACTGCAAGTATTTCCAATACAGTCTATGCACTTATTTGCAGAGGTCCCTACCTTTCTCAGTGTAAGGTGTTGGGGTTTTGGGATAAGAGATGCTATTCAATCAAAGGGGAGGTGATGAAAGATTCCCTTCTCTAAAATATCATTGTCATGGCATAGTTTGGCTGTAATGTACAGAGAAGTGTTTAAAAAATAATTTGAAATAATTAAAGCCAGCATTTTGAAAGCTATAGTTAGCTTAGTGCCTAGATAAAACAACATTTGAGTACTTAAATAAACAAACCATTGTCAATGAAGCTAAATCCCAGTGGCTCCAATGACTCAGGAATGGTTGTGGCTAAATTCAGCTCCATGCCATTACAGATAACTTGGACTCCTTAATTCATTAAATTCCCAAACTCTGAGACAAATCAGCACTTAATAATGTATTTGCAGGGCTGGATGAAATTAATTTGCACTTGCATGTTTTCTTTTTCGTAATAAATCCAGAAATTTGTAACTATGATGTATCCAAAGACCCTCAGGAGAAAGTATCCTGAGGAACAGAGCTTTATAGCAGCAGAAATACTTATTTAATTTCTGGCTTATAGAGTATTCAGTAGTGGCTTTCTCAGAACTTTCTGGGACTTCACAGGCTGACTTTAGGTAAGAGGAGAAGATAGATTTTTGAATTATAAGTATGTAAAGAGTGAAGGGAGGGAGTTTTCATTAATTTTATCAGGATGAATATGCATTTCGACACAGATATTAGAGCCAGTGCTTGCAGAAAGCTGCTAAATTTGCCAAGAAGCATTACCAATTAATGTAGTTAATTAACAAGAAGCTATGTTAAAATTAGTTTGGGCTTGGAGGAGGGGAGAGAGAGTGAATTGTAATTAGAAAAAGAAATCACAGCTGCTATATAGAGAACTGGTAGAGAAGTTTGAAGGTCTCTCTGTTGGAAGAAGCACTGCATTGCGGCTCTGCCTCCTTCAATCCAGGCTCAATTTTCTAGGAAAGAGCTACTTTGCTATTAGGTATCATGATTTCCAAGCAATATTGATTACCCTAATCAAATTTAACTTTCTGCAGGCTAACATAGTAATAAAAAAAAAAAAAAATCTGTTTTATTTTTTGTTCAGAGCTTCTCAGAAAGGTGAGACTCTGAGTGTTTCTTGAGCATCTAGTGTTCAAAAATTATGCTGATTTTCTCTAGTTAAGGATTTGGATCCTGCTGAGTAGAATTTGCTCGAAGAAAAATGCAGACTTTCCCAGCTTGTATTACCCTGCATGCTGTTACCAAGCAAAGAGGAAAAATCAAGGCATTTATCTTTGCAAATTGAAATGAGTTTCACACTAGAAATACACGAGTTACCCATAAAGTAGCCAATGTCTCACACATACCATTTTATTTTCCTGATGAAAAATAAACTACAATTTGTTTAATAGATTCCAGAATAGGCCTGATGTTAGCCCAGGGAATTTTCAGGTCCTTCTCAAGTATTTTTATTTCAAAACTAAAATTGGGCATACAGGCTGCCTAGGGAGGTTGTGGAATCACCATCCCTGGAAGAGTTCAAAAATGTGTAGCTATGGTGCTTGGAGACATGGTTTAGTGGTGAGCATGGGAGAGTTGGGTTGATGGACTCAATGATCTCAGAGGTCATGGTTTAGTGGTGAGCATGGGAGAGTTGGGTTGATGGACTCAATGATCTCAGAGGTCATGGTTTAGTGGTGAGCATGGGAGTGTTGGGTGGATGGACTCAATGATCTCAGAGGTCATGGTTTAGTGGTGAGCAAGGGAGAGTTGGGTGGATGGACTCAATGATCTCAGAGGTCATGGTTTAGTGGTGAGCAAGGGAGTGTTGGGTGGATGGACTCAATGATCTCAGAGGTCTTTTCCAGCTATAATAGTTCTATGATTCTATACAGATTAGGATGTGTGAAGTAAGCTTGAATCTTAGATTCACCACAGCCTGATGAGGCAAATTACTGATAATCTGCATTACAAAGGTTTTTAACAAGATGGCTACTCCCATGGTGATTTAGAGGAAATATAGTTTATCCTGTTAAAAATTGGTCTTCTTTGGCTGATGTAATTAAAGATTACCACAAAGGGTACCAAACATGTGGAAAGCCACCCTTCTACCAACATGTTCTGTACACAGGGGAAGGGATTTCCTGCTATGCCTTACAGTCAGTCTGTTGAGTTCCCATCCCTGGAGGCATTCCAGGTGAGGCTTGCCAGGGCTCTGGGCAAGCTGCTCTAGTTGGAGATGTCCCTGCCCACTGCAGGGGGATTGGACTAGATGAGCTCCAGAGGTCCCTTCCAACCCAAACCATTCTAGGATTCTATGATTCTGTGATTAACAGAAGCACATGAGAACTGGACAATCTGGACAACTGATACTCTGGTTTCTCCAACCAATGCTGTTTTGGCCATCTTGAGGTGAGATAGTCTGGTTTTAGGTGGTCAAGTCTATCAGGTTTCCTTTTTCATGTGCCATTCATCAGTACAGTTCAGAAAAATCTGAGTCTTGTGCTCCTTTTATGTTACCCTATGGATATGTGCTCTGATCCCCTTTGACACCAAGTTGGGAGGGTGTGTCGACCTGCTGAAAGGCAGGAGGGCTCTGCAGAGGGATCTGGATAGACTTGAGAGATGGGCTGATTCCAATAGGATGAAGTTCAATAAGGCCAAGTGCCGGGTCCTGCACTTTGGCCACAATAACCCCATGCAGAGCTATAGGCTGGGCACAGAGTGGCTAGAGAGCAGCGAGGCGGAAAGGGACCTGGGGGTACTAATTGACAGGAAGCTCAACATGAGCCAACAGTGTGCCCAGGTGGCCAAGAAGGCCAATGGGATCCTGTCCTGTATCAAAAATAGTGTGGCTAGCAGGACCAGGGAAGTGATCCTTCCCCTGTACTCTGCGTTGGTGAGGCCGCACCTTGAGTATTGTGTTCAGTTCTGGGCCCCTCAGTTCAGGAAAGATATTGAGGTGCTGGAGCGGGTCCAGAGAAGAGCAACAAGGCTGGTGAAGGGACTGGAGCACAAGTCCTATGGGGAGAGGCTGAGGGAGCTGGGGTTGTTTAGCCTGGAGAAGAGGAGGCTCAGAGGAGACCTCATCGCTGTCTATAACTACCTGAAGGGAAGTTCTAGCCAGGTGGGAGCTGGTCTCTTCTCTCAGGCACCCAGCAATAGGACAAGGGGGCATGGGCTCAAGCTCTGCCGGGGGAAATTTAGGTTGGAGATCAGAAAAATGTTCTTTACGGAGAGAGTAATCAGGCATTGGAATGGCCTGCCTGGAGAGGTGGTGGATTCACCATCCCTGGAGATTTTTAAACGAAGATTGGATGTGGCACTGAGTGCCATGATCTAGTAAATGGATTAGAGTTGACAGAGGGTTGGACTTGATGATCTCGGAGGTCTTTCCAGCCCAATCGATTCTGTGATTCTGTGACCTCACTGTACCTATTCAACCAGATTTGAAGTTTGTTGAATATGTGAGTATGTTCACTCTGATCCCCATAGGCCTCACTGTACTTATTTGATGTATGTTGCGTATGTAAGTACACCTAAGCTGTAATACAACTCAAAGAAACCTCATTAAATGTCCAATTTTCAGTTCATACAGACAACCTAACATCTGCACTACTTACCTAAAGAACAGCTTTTTCTGGAGATCATTTAACATCAGCAGCTCACCAGCTAAAGCAGATGTTTGTGCCAGGAGAGACTATGGGTTAGCCATGTTAACTCATCATTTGAGAGATATGCTGGCAGAAGTTTTACAGTATAGGTTAGGTCACACATTTTGAGCTTATTTAAATAGATGAGACCAAGCCACCAAAGGAGTGGGATGTTCTGTTTGTGCACATCAATGAGAAACTCTCTTGTAGATCTGCAGAGACAATCTTTGTGAAGAGCTGTGGCTACTGTATTTATAGCTTAAGTTGTCCACTATCTCTGTGGCACTTGTGAATTGCATACATAGGGAGTGAAACTAGCTTGGTGTCTTCTAAACACCTTAAATCGTTACTTATTGCTTTGGTTACATTCAAGAAATGTTAAAAGAGACAATAATTTTTCTTTAAAATATTTGCTTTTTAGTTTAACATAACATTTATTTGACTTTTTAATGCAGTCAATATATCTTGAAAAGGTCTGTATGTACAAGCAGTTCTGTTTAAATATTATTAGAAATGACATTAATAGCAAACCTTGTAGCTTCTGCTTCCCATTCTCCATTAGAAATCATGATCCTTTGTTTTTGCTGACATAATTAGCTCCATATGAGCCAGTTCTAACAAGGCAGAATTGAAAGTTCATGTTACAAATGAGCAGCAGGAACAGATGGACTGAGAAAATAGTCAGCTTTCATGCAAGTATCAATAAAGGTGATTAGTAAAGCAATAAAAGCATTTAGCTCCTAAGTTCCTTCATATTAGTAAAGACTACCTGACTGGAAAAGTCTTGAGGGCAGTTGGAGGTCTGGAGAGTTCTGCCCTGTACATTACAAAGTCAGGTTTTGGTTTGCAGGAAGATGCTATTGCCATGAGTGGTGTCACACTGCCATGAATGGAGTCACACTGGCAGGCCCAACATTAAAATGCATCATTTTCACAGATTCATTTAGCTTAAGGGCTAAGAGCATTACATTTCATCCAGTGAAACAGATACAGAGCTGAGGAGCTTACCTTTGATTAAAACACTGCAGTGACTAGGTGAAATGGGATTAGGGCTCCTTTTGCTTGGCTTTCACTTTTCACCTTCATGAACCTCCACTTGCAGATTCCCCCAGCTATGAGCCTTCCACCTGTGCCTCTCTCCTTACTTTTCCTGGAGGTATCAGTCTTCTGCAGTGCTGGAAGTTTGTTATTTTGTGGTGATGCTGGTGCACTCCTCTATTTCTCTGCACCATATGGATCTATGCCCTTTGGTAGATGTGTTTGTCCTGCATTTTCTCTCACTTGTGTAACTGCCAGAGACAGAGAGGAGAGCAGCAGAGCCTCTGGCAACACAGAAGATAGGAAACAGCTGGAAAATATGTGTATGTGTGTATATATATCTCAGATGTACAGCACATGTCTCCATATTCCCATCCAGGATTTTTTGGAGAGAAATGTCATTGTACATTATGTAGCTTTTCCTTGTTGACTCACATGTGCTCTGGACTCACTGGAATATCAAGACACACATTTGGATGTTATTTGTGTGTGCATGGCAGGTGCTTTGCAATTGCTGCCCATGTGTGCCCTTGATGGGCACACACACTGTGGCTTCATGTCTAGACAGCCACACTGAGTCAGTAGCTCAGCCTTGCCTCTCACCTATCTGGAAAAATACCAGAAGGCCTCAGAATTTGCTTAAACATCATTTCCTAACAGAGATATCTTGGGAAAGCTAGTTAGCCCTTCTCTGAGTCAGCAGGTTAAGATCATCTCCTCTTTTTTCTTACATGCTCAGAGCTGCTAACTCACAGCAAAGCAGACATCTATTTTTTGTGAGGGATACTAAGTGTCTGTGCAAAAAGCTATATTTACTCTGAAAACAGAAATGATTTTCCAGTCAGATAAAGCATATTGTATGGAAAGGCATCCAATGATATTTTTTTTTCTTATTTTCTAATGAATGAACACTAGGAACAAAATGTTTTTCCCTTAAAATTCAATTCACTGAATTTTCTTTCAGTTGTACATACAGGAAATGCTCATTGCTCCATCTAAGTCCTTAGGCAGAGTGAGGTGATACAGTAAGATCTTTGATGGCAATAGGCTTTTTCATTGTGTGTTTTAGGTTTACTTTCCTGGAAATCTGGAAGAAAATCTCTCATGACTGTCTCTTACTCTTGTATTTATTTCTAGCTCTTAATGTGGGATCTTGTGGTGAGTTCACAGAGGCCTTTGAAAAACAATGCTGTGGAGTATTTGCATGTAATAGATCTCTTGTTATCTTTTTATCACTTTGAAATACTGTACTTTTAATTGTTTTTCTTCCACTTAATAACATTTTTTCTCCTCAGTATTAACAATAGATATAAAACCTTGGCTATAACCTTGCTCTCCTTGGTTTTGCTGTAACCATTAGGACTTCTAGCCAGAGCTAGTCTCCTCTCATTTTTTTGCAGTCTGCTCTGGGAGGATGGAAGAGCTTTCTCGACTAGAACCAAAGCTTCATGCATTTCATTTAGCTTTTCATTGATTTTTTTGCTGCTCACTGTTGGTACTGTATTGAAGTTGTATTTTTATTGTTGTAAGCTCCTATGTGCTGTGGTGGTTGGCAATCTAGAAATGTGTTAAAGAATATTGATTTCTTTTTTTCCCCACTCGGCAAGCATTTTATTTTACTCCATCTCTAATACTATTTTAAGTATAATTTACTGGTTTTATTTTCTTTCTTATTTATGACTTGGCATCTTGTAGAGCAAGGGGCCATCACAGTGCCTGGAGAGAAGTCCTGAGAGTGAGGATGGGCACAAGAATATAGTTTCTAATTCTGATGCTAACTGCCTTTACATGAGTTTGCATATTGTATTCTTACCCAGCAAAGTGGTGAGTTCCCCAGCAGTGGACACTGCTAAGGTTTAGCTGGGCAGGGTGATGGGCTGTGTTGTCTAGATCATATCAGATCATCCCTTTGGACTAGATGATCCTTAAGGTCCTTTCCAACCTGGTATTCTATGATTCTGTGATATCATTAATTAATCACTTTGCATATTTGTCTCAGAAAAACAAAAGTTATTTTGCTTTTCACTGCAGTTCATGTAAACTATCAGGTAGTCACCCTAAAGCAACTTCCCAAAATCATCTTTCCTGGACCTTCAAGGGCCAACCAACAAGATGATACAAGAAGATTTGGCCCTTTCATCTACCCTTCACACTAAATACATGCATTTAGGTGTTCTTCACTTCATGATAGAATGTGGGTCCATCTATTAAAAGTGACTTTTTCTGCATTGCTTTTATATGGCTTATGAAAATATTGGAGAAAGGAAGGCTGTCCTTCACTAGGGGGAAATAAAGATTCTCTTTGAAGTGCAGGTCCCCCCTACAACAGAACAACAACAGAAATTGCTGCATCTTAGAGCCTTGCACAATGTTCTTGTGGTTGTCTCTTTAGTTGGCAACCTGTGCTGAGCAGTAAGTCACACCAAGGGCAATAAGGTACAGAAAACAGCTGGCTGTTAAAGCTGTGGTTTCTAACAGTGGCTTTCATTGCAGCTGTTAGGGGAGCACAGTGCCCTTTTCAGCTATGGTAATTGTCTGTTTCTGTTGAGACTTTTCTTGAAATAATAGTGAGAGGTTAGATTTTAAATCAGAAGAGGTTAATCTGGTGGTTTATTGTCCCTGTTTATGTGTTTCCCTTTTGCTCTGTGCAGATTCACAAAGCTCTGAGTTGTTTCAGACAATGAAAAGTTTCTTTAATAAATAGTGCTTCTATCCCAAATTTCACACAACTGTTCAAAGTGTTTCATTTTGGAGGAATGCTTCAGACCCCAGGTCAGGCTGTTATGGCATTTTCTCTGAAGCAATGTGTGTATGTGAGAGAGGGGAGAAGGTTAACTGTTTTTCCTGAAAAGATTTCTTTATTTTAAAGTTCTAAACAAAAGATTTCAAGAGAAATTCCATAGTTATGGGAAAGTACTAGTAGTTCTTTTTTTTTCCATTAGAGAAGTTTGTATCTTGCTGTTTGGAAAGGAGTAAAAAGAGAAGCAGATTAATCTACTGCTAATGAATTTCCTTTCTGTGTAGGAAAGTAGGAAGGGATAGAAAAGGAGAGTTTGGAAACCCCTTCATGGGGGGATGTTTTCCCTTTCTTTTCTCTCTGTAGGGACTGATGAATCTTGACCTTGGATCCAGTTCTCTGTAGTTTAAAGTTGTAGTTAGGTGAATACATGAATTCTCAAGGGAAAGGTACAACACAGATTTTCCCTGTGGACATTTCTTTGAACTACCACTGATGACTTGCTTATGGCTCTGGATCTCCAGTGTTAGCCTGTGGCCTTTTTCCTCTCATTCCTGTTATTTTCCACACCATATCCCTTGTCCAAGCTTTCCAAGTCCTCTATTATACCAGGCTGGTATTCTTCTGTGCTCTATCATTATCATGAAATCTACTACATAGATACATATATTCAAAAATACTTCATCTTACGCCAAAAAATTACCTCTTGGTGCTGTTATATAATAATTATGGTTGTAAAAAGCAAAGATAAGTGAAACAAATTAGGCCTAGCCACCTGCTCATCAGGAAATTTGCTGCTAAAGAAGCTAAAATGAAGTTTCATGGATGCCAAGACAAGTTGAGACTGATGTTCCTGAGCTGCAGAGCTATGATGGACAATGATCTTGCTAGAGTTGAAAAGTATTTACACTGTGTATGCACATTTGGACAATCTCTAGAAAAGAGTTTTCCCAGGCTGTTTTGGCTAGGAATTAACATTGATGATTTTGTATATCATCAGTGGAAGCTGTAGTGCTCACCTATTTTTAATGTACAGACCACTTTGGGAAGTATTGCTATGGGTGTTTGTACTCACTGCTTCCAAATCCTGTTTCTGTGATAAAGACTAGGTGGAAAAGTGAAGGTAGAAAGGATTAATGCCATTTCAGCTCCAATTGGCACCATCCCTGATTGACTGTAGGGACAGGCAGTAGAGGCAGTTGTTTCAGGAAGCAAAACACTGAAATAGCCAATGGTGACTCCACTCCATCCTTTACCAGACCAGGAGATGTTGCTTAGGGAGAGTGCAGGGGATGTGGAGCAGCAGCCATACTAGAAATGAGGAGACTTGGGGGGCTTTCCAAACCTAGCAGTTTGTGACACAGTCCTTCTTCATCTGTCTTTCCTGTCCTGGAAGCATATAAATGTTGTCCTGTCATCTGTAGAGTGCCCATACATGGTTGGGAAGCCTTCAACCAGTGCTGCCTGATTCTAGTTACAGCTTCAATCTGTTTCAGCTACTGAAGCTGACATTTTGGTTTTTTTCCCATGGAAGCACATACAGTTTTCTTGCATTTCTATACATAGACACACTCTGAGATCTCCAGGCTGCCTTTTGGATTTGAGAATGAAGAAGCCTTTGTGCTTTCCTGATCTAGCATGGCCAGTGGCACCCTGAGTATTAAACATGGGCAAATTCCAGCTGATTTATAACTGTACCTATCACATCCAATCTTCACCACCTTGTCTTTAAAATATGCATTACTTCATAACACAGAAATAGTCTGTGGGTTTTTTCTTTGCATAGGTTAGCATTAGTCGATGTGTTAAAAATTAATCTCAGTTATCTGAGTAATAAAGCAAGCCTTTCAAATCAAATATCTCTTACAGATAGATCTTATACTAGATCTTCTTGAGCCCTAGTATTATCTGTGGCTGACTACAGAGGCACTACTTGGACAAGTTTGTAGCCTCACATGTGTGTAACCTACCTTCTAGTTCTGTTGATGCCAAAATGTACATCTCACTCCCTTTACTAATGTAAATGGAGCCTATTTCTTAGCTCTGTTAGGCAGCTCATTTACAATTTTAATGAAGGCATGTTAGGGAAGTTAAACTTCAGAGATAGTGTTCCCACAGAATATTATTTCTGTCTAATACTTTGATTGCATGCATGACAATTTACAGACACACATAAGACAAGGATCCTAATTCATTTGTTCTCTAAAGTGAATACAATGCAGAGAACAGCACTGGAGCAGTAAGCAAAATGAGCTGGCAAAGTGGATGGCAAGGTTGTGATAGTAAAATAGTGCAGCAATGGCATATTTTCAGTGTCCATTTCAATGTCACTGACCTGTGTTTCTAAAGCAGACCTTCCCTTTGGAACTGTCTGTCCAACCCTAATATCAGGATGAGTCTTTGTTTCAGAATCTATTTGATAACCTAATTCTCCTCACTCAATTGATTTCTGACCTGACTTTCATTCTTGATTCCAATGGTTTTCTTAATAGCTTTGCTAACTGCAGTTGCCAGTAATTGATCCTTATTAAACATTGTTTTTTTAACATACCTCAGCATTTTTTGCCACCTTTCTTCTTTTAAACTGCCCATTTGTGTGTATTTTTTTTGGATAAATATTTTGTGGCTCATTTGATTCTCTGCATAATTAATTAATTGCTTCTCACTTAGTTTTCTGCATAACTAATCTACTGCCACGTAATTAACAAACTCTTTAATTCCTTATTAATTATTTACTGTTCTTTTGAATATATGAATTAATTGACTGTTTAGATGTGCTGCTGTGATGACTTGACAGCTTGTTAATAGTTTTGATTAATCAATTAATTAATTAGCTGCTTAATCTCAGTTTAAAAGTGTAACCTCATGTCTGCCTTGCAAATGTTCTAGCACCTTTCCCTGTTCTCTTCTCATTCAGTGCTGTCACCTCCAGGCACACATGGACTTTTTGGGCTTGTATCCCTCTGGTGAAGCCATCTCTATAATAGCTTATATTTCTGATTTTCCTCCAAATATGGGTTGTTTTTTTTTCCATGTGACAACACTGCTTATACACTTGAACCTCAAGAGAGATTCAACTCTGCTTAGTTATGTCAAAATGAAAAGAGGAGAATCAGGAATAAAGGCATTAAAATATTGAGGAGTGAAAATCCAGGAGGTAAATGTGATACAAGAAAAGATTTTGAGAATGATACCTTTTTATGGTGCAGAGGGTGAGGATGTTTCAGATGCAGTTTAACTTCTGAAGACTTTTATGGTAAATTGGTGTAACTGATAAAGTTCCTGAAACTTTAAATTTCCACTAGACTTGCTTGTTGAGGCTGTTTTTCTCTAGTTCTTCACTACAGAGGAATTTCGGTAGAAAAGAACCCTTTTCTCCTCACTTTATTTATGTGCTAATCCTAGACTTAAGATTTCACCACTGGTTGCTGTAGAAACTGCTGTTCTCTCTGGGGACAAGGCCTTTGGAAGAGATGTTGCCTTAAAAAGTAGTTTGGTATTATAGATTATGAATGAGCCAAAAGAAAGCACACCCAATATTATGAAAACTCCTTCAAAATGGAAGGTTTTTTTAGTTTCCCACAAGATGTCAGCTGCTCCTCGAAGGTACTAAGTTGTGACTTCTTTTATGAGTGGGAGTGTGAAAAGTTAAATGGCTTGCTCAAGCATGCAACACAAAACACAGAGGGGGTACATTTATGTCTTTAAAGGAAGGTGCTGAGTATTACATTTAATAGCAAGAGAATAACCAGGTTAGAATCCAAATAGGCTGGACTTGCTTGTGTGTTTGATGAGTGCTGTCCTAATTTGTTGCCTGATGTTGATCAATCTACGGACTTCATAGTGATAGTGGTTATCAGAAACACTTCTGGTGTACCTTCTGCTAGAGCAGGTTGCTCAAAGCCCCACACACTGACTTGTCTGACTTCAAACACTCCTGAAGATGGGACATCCACAAACTCTCTGGGCAGCCTGTTTCAGTGCCTCACAACCCTCACAGTAAAGAACTTCTTCCTTACATCTAATCTATATCTTCCCTCTTTCAGTTTAAAACCAGTACCCCTCCTCCTATCACTACACTCCCTGATAGGGTCCCCATCTTTCCTGCAGGCCCCCTTTAGGTACTGAAAGGCTGCTATAAGGTCCTGATAATGTGTCTGCTGAACCATAATAGACAAGAGCTGGTAGAGCAATTCCCTAGATCCTAGCAGTGATACCATACTGGCTGTCCAGCTACTCCTCCTCCTGTGTGCCATCAACTATGGANCCTTCCAACCTGCCCATTCTAGGATTCTATGATTCTATGACATACCTAGATGCAGATGACTAAATGTAAATGTCTTAATGTTCAGCTGAATCCTACCTCCAGCTGGTTTGATTAAGCACTTCTGAAAGTAGTCACCAGCTGGTCCATGCACCTTTAGCAGTGGTCTCCATGCCCAAAGTTTTGTTGGTGGAAAACACTGGAAAATATGCAGAAGTTGATAGTATTTCAAGGGAGTGGATGAAAGAGTCTGCTAATCATTTTTTCTCTTATTTCTGTGCAAGTGATGATCATGAAAACTCCCCATGAAAGGATGCCAGGCAATATGCACAACCTACTAGCTTGGCTTTTTGCTTTTGAGTGTAGAGATGAAGAGTTGAAAGCAGTTTGCTTTTCCTTGTTTACCATAGGCAAATGAACTTTTTTCAGGGCTGATTTACAGTATATTGAGTCTAATTCACAAAAAATCTGAAACAATTGGATTCCCTGAGCATGTAGTGATTAATACTGAAAACCAAAAGATGAGGCTGTTGTTATTCCTCTGATGCTACTTTAATTAGTCTGTGATATAGTGTGCTGCAAAGTCTGGATCATCTCTTAGCCCAGTATGTATCTCTAAAGAATGAAGCTTTACTCTTAATGTTTGCAGGCAGTGCTTGATACAAAAGCTATCAATACTGATGAGTATTAAGCATATGTAAGTATTCCATTTCAGGGAGTTAGATAACTCAGTGGACCCAAGCCCTAACAATATTAACACTGGAGATTTGCTACTGCAAAAAAATATTTTGGAAAGAGGTTCAATCTGAATGAAAAATGAGCTTTTTTAAAAAAAATACATTAAAATTGCAGGAGATGTGTCATAACAAGATGTAGAAGAAATATGTAAGGAGGTGATATAGATGGGAGTAATTAAAATTTTTACCATCAAATAATATATATATATATGTATATACACGCTGTCTGTATTTCTTAATAGAAAACTATGTCAACATCTCCGTGGTCTGTAGGAATTATTAGAGAAGGTGAACTAGCTGAGCCTGCAGGAATATAGTTCCCATTCAGCTCTGTCTCATTGCATTTTTATGTCAGTGTAAATCCACTGATTCAGTGAAATTCAGCCCACACCTTGATTTCTGCATCTAACTGGAGCTGTGTAAGCAGAAGCCCATGCTGATAGAGCATTATTCCAATGTTGTACAGAGGATAACATGGTTATTCCTTATCACATTTGATTTGTTTAAAAAAGCAAAACTTCTTCCCTGGCTTCTTGTATGTTTAGGAGCTGATTCTCAAATTTCATAGTAGTGTATTCAAACTGAATTTTAGTATTTGTTTTCTTTAGTCTTCTTTCTTAACTGTGGAAGAATCCCATACAAGAATGTGATTACCCACTTGTTTAAAAGCCTGTCACAATCATGACATGTTGCTATTGGTTTCATCAGCAGAGTTGGGAGACATTTCAAATGAAAGCATCTAGAACACTGGCTTCACATGCACACAAACATGTTGAATACTGAATGATCTGTTTTTTTCAGGTGTTTACCTTTCTATCTTTCTACTAGAGGCAAAAGATTATGAAAATAGGTAAAATGTAAAAGATACCAGGATTAGGTGTATTTGTGTGTGACTGAGTAGTTGCAATTGATGAAAAGGATGGAGGCAGAATACCAGAAACCACTGATTTGTCATGAGTTTGTGTTGTGCCTCAGCTTCAGTAGTCTGTTTATTAAAGATTATATATATCTGCTAACATTTGAAAGCTGAAAGAGAAGCTGCAGTGTCTCCAAGTTGATCAGCCTAAAAGTTAGGTGGTCATTGTTTTAGCAAAATAAGTAAGTGCTTCCTTCCCTTCCACTTAGAATTTATTTAGAATTCTAGTTTATTTGAAAACAAGATTCGGGGAGAAGCTTAATGTTCAACAACTTAATACTTTAACTACCTACTATTAAATTTTGCTTAATTATAAAGCAACACATAGAACTTTTTGACATATGAACAAAACATTACCAAGCAGCTTTCTTTGGAAATCTAAAAATCCCCACAAAACAGCAGGTGCTGAGACATTAATAATGCTCAGTCAATTTACAAAACTCCCTTGAAAGACAATGGAGTGTTTTAATGGATAAATTAGAAATAATTTAGCTGTTATTATTTAACTTATGTAAGAAGCTGAACAGCAAATTATGTTTATATCTGTGTAATGTATGTGCCTTAATACTTTCAGAAAAAGTAACAGGTTTGTCTTTGAATTCAACTTAAATTAGTCAGTGGTGTCTTAGAGCTTTCCAGAAGGTAGGGAGCTGCCTATTCAAGAACCCAACANATCTTGCTAGGGCCCTTCCAACCCCTGACATACTGTGATACTGTGATCACCTTTGCCCTGCTGTACCTGAGCATTCGAGTCAGGTAAAACTAGTAAGAATGGCTTGTATTGAAAAGTTTAAGCTTGGTCTTAGAGGGCTTCTAGCCCTTGTGTAGAGCATTACCAACATGAAACACTTGCCTTTTCATTGCACTTACAGTTTGGCTACTCCTCATAATTAATTTGTATGATAGAGGGGGGTTGCTGGGTTTCAAACCTGTGGAATAATAATACTGGAGCTAGGTATAGTTGGACTTGATCTTAGAGGTCTCTAACAACCTTAATGATTCAGTGATTCTGTGAAACTATACAGGACAGAAGGGCAAAGTGTGGATGATTTTGATAGGGAAAGGAAAAAAGATCACTTAGGAATTGAGAAGAACACAGAGATTTAAGACTTCTTTTCACAACATGGCCTTGTATTGTATATTACTTTCCTATTTATCCTTCCTTTCAGAAATAGATTTACTTCTTAAATAGTTCTACTGTTCAAAGCATGCTGCTGATGTTTACATTCCTCTTGATGGTAACATCTGGTCCTCTGATTTTATCCTATTAACTGAGAAATCAGAATTTGAGCTCTGAGCACATGGCTGCAGCTAAGTTTTGGTAGCAACAGCTTGTTCCTTTGTCTGAGGAAGCCTTTTTGCTTCAGCAGAGTCCTGGGCTGCCAGATGTTGTCTTCGATCTGAATCGTTGACTTAGTCCTTAACAAATCCTTGGGAGTAAGACTATATCCCTAAGTCAGGGAGTGCCAGCTTGTTTCTGAGGCACATATTAAGTGACTAAAATGAATTTGGGAGGAACAGAAACATAATCTTGTCCTCCTCATGTATTGAAACAAATTGAGAGTAATTACTTCTGATCTTTCAGATGAAAACATTATTCTGGGAGTGCTTTGCTTGAGTTAATCCAAATGTGGACCTTTAATCTGGCCTCATTTAGACCTGGCAAACAGACACCAAGATTATCTGAGTAAAGGAGCATTTAAGCTATTGAATCTTTGTCTGAGAAGTGTCCATTGTAAAATATAGAGCTGGTGCTCCCGTGCTGTGATGGAAAATGCAATTCTAGCTTCTGTTCCTCATTAATTCATTAATTCTTGGTGTGCAGCCTTGGGCAATCTCTTCATGTTTAGAAAGTGTGGAGCTCCTGAAAGCTACAGTTGAATTCAGGAGGACCTGTGGGAGCAGACAATGCTTAGAACATCAAGGCAATTGCATCTTCTTTGATCTTCCTCACTACCTATGCAGTGTGCTGAAATAGGACAGTGAAATAACTTGCTTAGTTTCCTTAGTTCATTCTGGGATTGGCTCTGAGGAGGCCAGTGGCAGGTAGTCCAACCATTAAGAAATTTAGTGCTGTCCTAACTCATAGAAGGTGTAACCCTGACCATAAATTCTTCGTGGCACTCCATGAAAGGTACTAGAAAAGAAGAAAGTCTGTATGTCAGAGCTGGTTTTCTCCAAGCCCAGTGCAGTAACCTGTTTCTTCTTGCCCATGTGCCTTTGGGCACATTATTCATTAAGATGATCAAACTGATGATTTTTATTTTTTTCCCCATGATTTTAGGTCTTCTTATAATACTTCTTCCATCCTTGAGTTCAGTTCTTGGACCATAATGATTTTAAATCAAAGAGGCACAGCAAAGCTGCTGCTGTTCCTGTTCACTGATAAATGTTCACTGCCTTTTGTAGCTGCTATGTACGATAGGAATAAACTAAAGTACAATGGTTTAAAGCTGTTAAGAGCTGGTCCTTTGCTTTGACTCACTTTACTAGCAATTTCCAATTATTTTTTACTGTCCTTCCACTAGGTGTTAATTAACAGTGGAAGCAGGATATGCAATAAACTGTAGAGATTTAATATCTAATTTGAAAGTGAAGTTATGTTTCAGATTCTGCAGAAGACTGGAGAAGGAGCAATAGAAAGTCTTTATTTTTATCCTTCCTTCAGAAACCACACACTGAGATTAGAGGAAAATATCTAAGGATAACTGAGAGAACAGGAAAACAAAGCACTCCTAAGCCAGGTTGTGTTGGAATTTAGCATTCTGAGAGATTTTCTGGAGCCTCTTGATTTTAAAAGTTCCTTCAAATAATGGTTTAAGACTTGATGAGAGCAAAACCTCACATCTCTGGAAGCTTGCATTTGAGTGAAAAATGACAATACAGAAGGTTGCTAAGCATTTAGTGATCTTAATTGTGTTTACATGTTAACACTTTAATGTATGTTTAGCAAAGGCAAGCTAACTACTGATATCTAAATGATAAAACCAAGATTAAGTGGTGAGAGGATTCCAGAAAGAATAGAAGGCTATGGGGAGGCTGCTAGTACCAAAGTGGCTAGTTACAAACAGGAGTCTGCTGCTCCCTCCAGAGTTCAAGGTCTCCTGGGTTGATGCCTTGTCTCTTACTTAAGGCCTAAGACCCAAGCAAGATAGGTGCATGATTAATTAATTAATTAATAATTAATTAATTAATTAACTAATTAATACAAAAAAGGAGAGGTTTAGGCTTCCACTTTCTTTGAAGGTCAAGCACCTGAGCCATGTGGGGTGGTAGACTTCTAACTCTCCTGGTGAGGATCAGAAGCCCCACTCTGCTGCTAAAGGACACTGTTCTTCCTTCAATCTCAATCCAAGAATTCCCTGAATCCAGTTCCAGGACCCAGCCTCTGAGTCTGATTCCTGTCTGCTGGTGAGTTCTGCTGCAGTATCAGTGGTGATGGAGTTGCTATCAAGGGGTGTTTGGCAATCGTATTAATTTCGTGTATATGTTTCGTTTTATTGTTATTATTTTCATTAAAGTAGTTTAAGTTTTCATTTCCTGTCTTGCTTTCTGGAGTGGTAGAAGAGGAGGTCATAGAGATTATCTGGCCCTGGATTAGTGGTCAGTTCAGCCCTAAACCTTGAATCATGTAATTTCACAAAGCTTAATAAAAGAACAGTTTTAATAAGCTGAATACATTATTGTTACAATATGAGTCTTGCTTTATGCAGGGTTTGTTGGTTTTTTTTTTCCAGAGAGGTATGAAAACAAGGTTCTGAGTTTAGAATGCTCAAGACAACAAATTACAGTAGAAAAACCCAAAGGGAGCAGACTTCAGAGCTGCTCTTTCATTAGGTGATGCAGGATTAGTTTGTCTTTGCTTGTTTTCTGCTGGTAGCCATTTGCTGTTCTGAGCAATTTTGAGAGCTGCCTCATGTACCATGTTAAAAAGTTTTGTTATTGCTAGATTTGAAATCTTGCATCCTTTGTGAATTGAATTGGTCTTGTTTGCACCAGGACATAAAGAGTTTGCACAGGGAACTGTTGGGTGAGGAGCCAGAAAGCACTTTGCTTGCAATGATAGGACAAGGGGGAATGGTTATAAGCTGAAGGAGGGGAAATTTAGATTGGAGATTATGAGGAAGTTCTTTCCCCAGAGAGTGGTTAGGCACTGGCACAGGTTGCCCAGAGAGGTTGTGGCTGCTCCATCCCTGGCAGTGTTCAAGGCCAGGCTGGATGCAGCCCTGGGTGACCTGGGCTAGTGATTGGCATCCCTGCTCAGTGTGGGGAGGTTGGAACTAGATGATCTTGAGGGTCCCTTCCAACCTGCCCATTCTGTGATTCTATGATATGTAGAGTTATTGAATTCTGTTTTCTCACTGCTGAAAAAAATCTCTAGTTGGCCAGTCAGAGCTTTTTCTAATGGTACAAAAGGCCACACTCAGGCAGCACTTCTGCTCGGGAGATAGAGGACTTGCTCTTGTCTGTGTGCTCTTGCTGGTGCTGTGCTTCAATCCTGCTGTGGGAGATAGAAGTGAATGAGCCCATGGTGCAGCCCTGCTGTGGCCAGCCTGGGCACAGGTAACAAGATTAAAGCTACCTTTGATGTGTTTCTATATATATGTCTATATATTGCATTCCTGTCCCCTCTCAGATGTTGAGGTTTACCTTAAGTATGAAATGAGGCAGTAGCAGCCCAGTGTTACCAAGGTGGGCTCACAAGAGCCCAAGTAAGTGGCTTGCTCTATTGCCTGGAGGAGCAGGTGTTTTTCCATGGGAATGAAGCTCCCTGCTAGAACTTTCTTTGCTTCTACAACTCCTATAAATATATTCTGAAAAATAAATGACTTGAATGTGCATCTTGTATCTCACCTAGCAGAAATGAGATCTGTGGATTTAAAATCATATATTTTTGATATTTTGCTCTTGAATAGCCTTTCTCTCTTCAAAAATAGTGTTGAGACTCTGTATAGCTGATGCTCACAGTATCTGGGATGCAGATGCTCTGTAGAATACTGCTGGGAAAATATTACCCTTAAACTGGAAGAAAAAAATAAATATACAGAGTTGGCACCAACTTTAGGACTCAAGAATTGTCCCTTTATTCTCCATAAGGAAGAGAAGGAAAAGACATTTACTTTTGTGTGATAGGCTGGATATTTTTGATACATCTGAACTGTGCTTCTTTCCAGAACTATGTCATTACCAGAACAGTAATGAAAGATGGAAGTTTTGTTTAACTCTCAGCAGGTGGATGTGCAGTGCCCCCAGAAAAGTAAATCACCTTGAAATCACAGACTTAGAGAAGCTCAGTCAGCACACTGCTGTCAAGGGCTGTACTCTCAGAAATGGGCAACAAGATGATAGCTCTTCTTGGTTCAAAGCTGAGGCTCAAACTCCAAATCTTTCAAGGACTTCATGTGAATATGTGAATATATTATGTGCAAGGTAGTTAAGGATGCTTGTCACTTCATAAAGGCACACTATTATTCCTTAAATATTCAGCCCCTAAGCTAGAAAGAAGTTATAATAGATACACCACAATACTCAGGTTCTTGTCCAAAAAATTAAAGTGGACAACGTAAGGAAAGAGGATGGAAAGGGTTTATAATGTGGATTGCTAATGTTTGCCTGCTCCTAATGCAGACTGCCAGTTTGAATTTGGAAGACTTACTGTAACATTTTAAAGACCTGTTTCATCCAGTCTAGAGAGACAGGAACACCTGATGCTGTTGTCAAGGTTGGTCTGAGCATGATTTTAATGAAAAGAATTCTCCTCCAAATTTTGTAATCATAGAGGAATTGCCCATAAGTTCCTCTCTCAAGTTGCAGACCTAAGACTGTTGAAGAGACAAGCAGATTTTTTTTCTTCTACTCTTCTTAAAACAGTGAAATCTTTTCGTGTTGTTATCTTTCAGAACTTTAAGAAATTTGGGGGTTTTCTTGTGTGTGTAGAATGAGAATCAAGGGTTCTTCTCCCTGTAGCTGTTCTGTGGTGCACCTAGCTCAGCTCTCAGCTGCAGCCTGGAGTGAAGAAAAGAGTGGGGTTTGTGCTGTGCTTTATGCCAAACCACATTTTGTGCATCTCAGTGGAATGAAGTGGCTACCATCACTGTTCTTTTGATTTGGACAGAAGGAGTAGCTTTTATGGGTTGACAGCTCAACATCACTTATGTATATAATTTTTTTTCTGGCTGATTTTAGTCCTTGCAATCGCAGGGAAATAGTTCTGCATCTTACCTAAAATTAATAGTTAAAATAATTCTTTCTTGTTTCCTTGATTTGACGCTCTTAAATGTGTCTCTTTTGTGTTCAAAGCTTTACCCATTTTCAGGAAAATATATGGGTCCTCCCAGGGGAGGCAATGCAAAAAAACCAAACACCTTTTCAGTGCTGGTGCAAGGTGGTTAGTGGCAATCATGCTCCAGAGAGCTTTGTTCCTCTCCCTTGACACACGAAGGGGAGACTCAACTCCTCACATCAATCCTCAGATGCATGATATTTCACATATAATGATTTCACTTGTGAATGTGTTTTATCTAATGAACTCAAACAGAAATGGATTTTCTTCAGTCATCAAAATTCAAGAGTCTCAGAGCCAAATGATCAGCCTCCTGAGATAAGTTAACTCTGCTTGTTTTACAGCAAGAAGCAAGTTCCTGACTAGTGAAATTTGCTTGCTTAAGGTCAAAGTGAATTGCCAACAGATCCCAAACCAGGACCTAGAAACATGGTTTTAGGGCTCTAATTATGAACTGGAAAGGGAGTAGTTGTCTTAAGCTATTTTATTGCATTGTGTCTTTGACCAGAACATAGTAAAGAAAAAATCAATATAGCAGAGAGTTCTGGAGTTGGCTTTGTGGGTGGATGAGGATAGTCTGATTTATTTAATGAAGCTGGTGGCATGAAGTAAATGCTGTCACTGAGTTTGTCACCACATATTGGAGGGAAAGCAATGATTTCTGAAGAGGCTGCTATTTGCACATTTATTGATCTTTTGGGGGAGCCATAGCTATCAGTCCCACTGTGATGCCAGATGATTTTATCAGTGACACATCATGTGTTTCCTCTTCAATCCATTTATATTCCCTCAGGCACTGGCAGAGCATGGCAAAGTAGTCTCAGTTTTCTGGCAGGAGGTGGTATTTTCTTTCCAGGCTGGAGCAATCAGCCTCTATCAGTGCCATGCTAAAAATGTCCAATAATTAAGTTTGGTTCTAGAGAGTCAGTGGGTGCTGACTGCAGCCTTTATGTGCTGTGTCTTTCTAACATAAAAATGGGAGAGTTTCAATCTACTGTTCAGTGAGGCAAACACTTAATCTGAGACACTCAGAAGATCCTAGTAAGTCACAAAAAGCTAAATTAGAGAATTTATTTTGTTGTTCTTGACAGCAATAAAAGACAACTTATGATGTGTTTGGGCTCATGAATTTAACCACTGCTGGAATTAAGAAAATCTCTTACAGTGTAACCAGCATGATGATTGCCAGTTGAAAATTGTAGGGCTTTCTAGATCTGTGTCCTGTGTGCTTTGAAATAGCTTACAGAAAGGTTGACTTGATGGTATATTATGTATTGTTAAATTGCTGCATGTATACTATAACAAGACCCTAACCTTATTTGATCAAGATGAATCAAGCAAACTTGTTAAAATCCTTAAAGTCCTCCTAATTTATGAAGTTTCAAAATGATTTTAAAAAGTCTAATTGAGGTACATATTGCCATTTATGTTTCTTCATGTTCCACATAGCCAATTCCTTCCTTCAGCAAACCAGAATGTATGGCAAGGAGGAGCTGTGCACAGCCCAAGGGTATTCATATCTTTCAAGGTTTAATTTTGGATTGGATGCAGGCATAAATTCCAGCAAAATCAATTTATCTGGATAGCTAAGCACAGGGGTTTTGTGTGAGCCATCTCTTTCAAGGGGGCTTGGAGAAATGCAAACCTTCTTTTTGGTGAGGTTTTGCAGCTGCCACTGCACCACTAGAGAGAAAAGGAGGCAGGTCTAGAGGAATCCTTATCCAGATGGTTGGAGGAGTTTTGTGGCCTGGATCAGAGTGGTGCAAAAGGTTATAATATCAGAAAGAACTTACTGCCTTAGAGACAAGTTTTTTAGTTTAATATTCATAACTTCCAGATAGCTTAGGTTAGTCTTCCTAACTTAGAGCAGAGGACAAATAAAATACTTCAGCAGTGGCTCATTAATAGCATGTGGCATCATCTTAATCCTTTTCCTCCTCTGAGAATTCATTTTTAAAAACCAAAAGTCCCATAAAACATTGCATTCAGTTAATTAGCTGAATTCAACACTGGTTTTTTCTAATAAATGTTTACTGGCAATTCCTCTGTGCCTGCTACTTGTAGATGTTTGCATCTAAACCAAGAAAGTTGTCTCTTTGCAGCTCACAGGATCATTTCTTTCCTACCTGGCCAAAAGATATTGGTCTTTGTAAGCAGAATAAAACCACTTCTTTACTTCTTTACCCTCTGGTGCTTTTGAATCAGTTTATCATAATGTTTTTCCAGCCAGGATTTTCTTGGTACTACCAGTCTGATACTCTGAAGATAGATTTTCTTATTTCATTTTTTTTTTCTGGTGTATCTGTAAAGTGCCTTGAGCACAAAGTCATTATCTGAAAGCTACACACTGGAATTGATCTGGTTTAGGCTTAGCATAATTTCCATGTCTGGGCTGATGTGAATGTTGTTGTCCAACAGGTTTCTGAAAATGTCAAGAGCTAGAGGGGAGGGAGGTCCCAGTGAACCTGCAGTTCTTCCTTCCCTTGGATAACTGAATTTTGAAGTCCCCAAGCCCTGTAAATAAAAGAGAAAAATGGATAATGAGAAAGGGAATTAATAGGATAGTCTTTCACAGGATTTATATAGCTTTCAAAAACTGTTGCACTATTGTGTTTAAAAGTGCTGGTCTCCAGCACTTTTACACTGGGAAGATAAGATTAAAAATGTGAAGGGGCAGCTCTGGGAATTAGAAGCTGGAAGAGCTGATGGATTTGAAATGAAATCAAAGCTTCTATTGGGGAAAATTTATTTTGAAGCTAAAATAGTGTAGCTGCCAATAAAGTATTCAGAGGACTCAGATGTTTACTCTGATAGAGATGTCACAGTGCAATTTAGTAGCTGAGTACTTTTTTCACTCTTGTCTTTATGGAGATCAGCTGAACCATGTAACACTTGCTAGAGTCAAGTGGAATCTGAGGCAGTTATCCTTCTGCAGATCCTGTTTGGAAGCAGCATGTCACTGCAACCCACTGGAAAATGCTGCACTTGAACCACCAAAATTCCAAGCAGAAGTTAGAATGGCCTTTTTATTAGAAGGGAGAAACATGAACAGGCTCTGATGCATCTGCAGCACATGTGTCTTTGTTAAAGAATTCTTTTGCAGGGAAGCTATTTATTTTAAGCTTGTAGCATTTATGATGAAATACATCTTCGCAGTGAACAGTGAAGCAAGGGCATAGGTTCTAGTGTCAGAGGATGTGTCCACTATGCTTTTATTTCTGTTTGTGTCTATAAACTCCTTTCTCTCTGATGTGTCTGTCTTCTCATTCATTCTTGCTGTGATAATGGCTGAATTTGCAGGCATATGCACAGAAGTATTGCCTTGTTCATAGTTCTACTGTGCAGGTAATGCATTCAGGTGGAGATTAAGCTGATTGCTTCTCAAGTGAGGTACCATTGGAGCATTCCAAGTTCCTACAGCTTTCTAGTTTTTACTAGAAAGTCTTCTCTTTGAGTACAGTTCTTGCAAAAAACCCACCAACTTTGGTAATTCTTTTTGGTAATTTCCTGGATGAAAACTGAAGTGAAAGGAGTCAGTATTGCTGAAGTAAGGATGAGGATGCCAATTATCACTTTTGAGTAGTCTTTTCATTGGGAGCTTTCTTGTTTTGTCTGCAATTTGCTGTGGGGAGTTTTTGCTAAGAATTTCCATCTCCTGATTTTGTTGAATTGTCTAACTTTCTTCTTTGATAAGAGCTTTAGAAGTTTTCTAGGCAAACAAATTGATTGTTACACTGCAGTGTAGGAGGATTTTGTATTGCGTTTGTTTGAAAATGTTACTGCTCCTGGAGCTTCCTTGTTGAGCTAACAAACTTCTCTAATCCTTGCTCTGTTTTCTGCTCCATTTACACCTTTTTGTTTCCTCCCATCTACATGGAAATAATTTACAGTAGTGTTAGAAGAAAGTTAATGAACATATCATGAGAGCACTGCAGGAGTTAACAGAACTGAGAGTAGGAAATGCATATTCTTATAAGAAGTTTGGTGTCAGCACAAGATGAATTATTTCTTAATTTGTTTTCAGGCAATTTTTCTACACTACTACTGCAAAAGGAAACAGAATAAAGTTTCTGTCAGGATTTCCAGGAAAAAAGAAAAGTTTTAATTTTGTCCATTTAGAAACAAAGTGAAGCAAAAGCATCTAAAGCAGATGGGGGCTAAGATTTTTCAAAGTTAATCTGTTTTTTTCTAGTATATGATTGCTGTGCTGTTCACTAGTAGTTAGCCTATGAAGACCATATAGAATACTTCAGTGTCTATAAGTATGTTAAACAGCTGTGAATGACTAGAAAATACATGCTGTGCAGAGTCAGAGATGCTGTGCATGTCAGAAAACACCTGCTTTGCACAGCTCTGCATACCTGAACATGACTTCCACTTCCCAGCAATGTTCCTGCAGGGCACAAAGCTGCATTTTTGATGCACTGCTTCAATACACACAGAAGCATGGCACACCACAGAATGGAAGGTCCCATTGACCATAGCTTGTGATTACATACAAGCCTATATTGGAATATGTGTTGAAATCACCACACAGTTGCAGCATATGCTGGAAGAGGGAAATTCCCTCTCTCCCACCTTTCATACACCTCCCCAGCACTGGCAGATGCATTACAAATGGAAGCTTCACATCAGTGCCAAAAAGGAAGAACAGAGTACAGCTTGCTGATCCTTTTTAACTACAGTCATCAGTGCTATCTGCAGAATCATGAAATGTGTCTTTTAACTGTGTCCCCAACATGTTGCCCAGGGAGGTGGTTGAGTTCCCATCCCTGGAGGCATTGCAGGTGAGGCTTGCCAGGGCTCTGGGCAAGCTGCTCTAGTTGGGGATGTCCCTGGCCACTGCAGGGGGGTTGGACTAGATGAGCTCCAGAGGTCCCTTCCAACCCAAACTATTCTAGATTCTATGTTTCATGTGAGCCTAATGCCTTGCAGAAGTTGGGGGAGGAGACTTTGAGTCTCACACAGCAGGACTGTATCACAAACCATTTGTTAGGCAGGAGCACTCATTCACTAATGGGGGAATAATTGTCACAAATCACTTCCTGACTCCTGATTTCTAAGAGGGTTCTACAAAATACCTTCAGAAGACAAACCTGTGTGCTGCAGTTCCTGGCAGCTGATGGAAATAAAGGTTTCTCTGACATACTGCTTTTGTGGTCCATTCCAGTCCTCAGGAGAGAGAAATTCCTAATCCACTTGTCTGCCTCTCTCCTTTGCAGGGGCTGACATAATGTCTAACCACTAGCCCTGTTGCTACACCTCTACACTTTGCTAGGNTCCATCAGATCCATGTCCTTTCTGTATTGAGACTAATGGTGTCTAGTGTGTGGCCAGCTTGCAGTTGTCCATTGCTTTGTGAGGAACACAGAAGAGGAAAGAAAGAAGTTTGTGTTGGAGAAAAATGTTAGCTGGTCTTATAAAAAAAACTGTCACCCTACAAACTGTGTTCTAGTTTCAGATCCATCTTTTAATGGCATCAAGGTGGTAATGCAATACAGGAAAAAAACCACCCATAAATATACTGTCATAGTTAAAAATAGGCATGAATGGTCTGATGCATTTCATACTACTGTGGCATGCATAGCTCTGAGTTACTGTGATTAGATGAGAGGAGTATGTATTGTCTAAACACAGGGGAAGTGTTTTCATCTCAGCACATTACTCTCAGGCAGTGGTGTCACCTCCATGCATCATGACATTTCTCCAAACATGATCTGTTTCAGCAAGGATATCACTAATGATTTGGAGGCTTCTTCAGCAAAAAGATAACAAAAGAAATAAGATCAGGAGAAAGTCCATCTCATGGGAAATCTTGCTTTGCTGTAGTTGGCACAGAAGGGCTGACCATGCTTTAAATATTTAATACTACCTAGGATGAGGTGGAAAACTGTCACCTGGATGCTGTGTGACACACAAACACTGCATATATACAAGGTAAAGAGTACATGCAGTACTTGCACTCTCCAGTGCTGGTTTATTCTTAGTGTTCTGTTCTCCAGTGTAGCAACACAAAACATGGTTGGATTCAGAGTAACTCAAGCCATGCTTTAAAGAGAGCCTGTTTTTCTGGGTAGCAAATCTAGGCATTCTGGGTACTGAATCTAAGTGTGCTACAGCAGAAGTATTGTATGCCTTAGGCTGTCAAGCAAGCTCTGCCCTTCAGCTATGAATATATTCTGTATCTGAAGCCATGGGCATCAGTCTGACTCCTTGGAAATTATTTCAGTGTTCTGAAATTTTGAGTCTTTTTTTGTTTGAAGGAACTGACAGTCAAGACCAGAAGATGATTCCTGTGCCTAGATTGTTTAGTTTAGTTTTCAGTCTTAAGTTTTTTTCATGTTTGGTAGCAGGAATAATTAGTATATATGACAAGTACTGCTATCACTGCTTATTTTTCTGGCAGGATACCTGGTACAGACTATTTCCTATCTCTAAATAGGCTGCCTTCTCATTCCTGTTTCTCTTCTATTAGAGATTTTCTACTCTTCCCCTGATGCCATTCCCTGTTTACTTTGCTCTATGGATTTTCTTCCAATTGAAATTCAGATGTTTCACCTCTGAAGTCTTCATTTCTTCTTCCCTTGCTATGTTGTGAAGAGATTGCCAAGAATGATGAGAGGTGGGGAGCTGAGATAGGAGACTTGAATCTGAATCTCAGATGTGCTGGTGCATGGGCACTCATAGCAATGCTAAATCTTCTCCCTCTATGGGTGAGAGCCTGGACACTGGTATTTTCCCCCCCCCCCTGTATTTATATGAAGTTGTTTAGGTAGTTGGGTTTTACTTCTCTTGCTTACAGAAGAGCAGAGTTCATGGTAAAAGCTTCCAAACTGATGAACTTTGGGCAAACTATGTCGAGTTGGACCAAATCTTCATAAAAATCAAATGCAGGCTTAAGCATTTGCAGAGAGAAAGCACCACCCTGGAAAACCAAAAGGGAGCTATTTCACTGCAGAAATGCTCTTGTCCCATGCAATTACTAAGTTTCTTGAATTGTCTGAAGCAACATGATATGCTTCAAACCTCCCTAATTGAAAGCTGAAGTCATCTACCAGATTGACACAGAACAGTCTGTATGGAGTAACCTTTACTATCTGGTCTCATAATAATAACAAAATATAAGCAAAGCTTTTAGAAAGAAAAGAATTGGTGATTTCATACTAGAAAAGTTGTTATGGACCAGCACTACCTTAGCAATAAGAGCAGATTTGCCCAGAGAAGTGGGCAAGTGGCTTAGCTTGCTTGTCCTTTGGGCAGAGATGGTCTTTAAAACTGAGCTTGCATGCACAATGTGCACCTTTTTTTTGGCTGGAAAATGCTTGTTTTGGGTTTTAAATCAATAATTCTATCAAAATAGCCTTTTTGTTTATTTGTGGCTTTGTTTTTTTTTGGTAGATGAAACTAAAATTTTAATTACCTTTAGAAGAAAACAAAGGCCACAGCATATGCATTGTGAAAATGCACAAGGGAAATAAAATGCTTGTCATGGAGAGAAATGAAAGAACTATTTGCCCTTAGTTAATACAGTAGAACTTCAAAAAAAGTCTGAAATGTGTTTTTTACTCTAACCTTGATAATGTTAGATTTTAAGACTGGATGAACTGTGCATCAAGCTACTGCTAATTATAATCCTCAAAATCAATGCATAAAATACTTTGCTTCTTTAGCAGAAATGTCTTAATTGGGACATTCAAGGAATAAAACAAAATTAACCATTTCCTCTTCAAATGTATTTTGAAAGGAATGTGTTTTCTGACTGATCTGATGTACAGGAGAAAGGATTTCATTTCATGTCAAATCTTTAGGCAGTTAGCTGAGAGCAAATCCAATTTTTGTACATCTGTACTATGGATTCAGTTGCTATTTGTTGCATTTATTTGTAATTTTAGACTGATTCCCTTGGAATGAGGCTTTCTGAGCTTGTCACCCCAAACTTTTGTAAGCTATTGAGCAACCTAAGTCAAATTTAAAGGAGTGGAGTACTCAAATGTAATTTATACATCTAGTAGTTTTAGAAAGAACTGAAGAAAGAGACCCCAAATGTAAGCAAATTTGGGAAGAGGCTGGAGAGTTTTTCTCTTTTGTGTTGTGTTGGGCAGCAGCTAATTTATAGGTCCAAATTAACCCCAGCATTTAATTGTTTTTGCTTGGTGAAGGTGATCTCCTAATGGAGTGCAGAAGCAGAGCACACGTGTTCCTGGGAAACATTCTGGCAGTTCTGCTGTTTGCTCCGCTGATTTTTGGCATTGTTTTAGCAAGTTATTTTGTCTCAAAGCAAGCCCTGAACAAACCAGTGTGGGAAATAATGGCCATTTGGTGGGCAAACCTGAAGTGCATCTAGGGCTACTACACCCTTTTAGTGAAGAATTTTTTCCTGATATCCCAGCTGAACTTTAAGCACAACTTGAGGCCACTTCCTCTTGTCCTATCACTTGTTACCTGGGAGAAGAGACCAAACCCACCTCACTGGCCTCCTTTCAGGTAGTTGTATAGAGCAAGAAGGTCTTCCTTCAGCCTCCTTTTCTCCAGACTAAACAACCTCAGTTCTCTCAACCATTTCTCATAGGACTTGTGCTCTAGACTCTTCACCAGGTTTGTTGCCCTTCACACACCCTGCAGCCTGCCCCAGGGTGACTGGGTGTTCCCTTCAGAGTCACTTGCAGTGGGTGTAGAGGTTAGAGAGGACATGGCCTTCTGCTGGGTGGATAACCCTTGCTCCCTGGTCAAGCTGGCAGAGCTTCAGCATCCTTTCTGCACATCCTTCCATGCAAACTGCCATGCTGACTCCTGTGCCATGTCTTTGCTGCTCTACCATATCCTATTTACCTGTCTGATTGCTGGTGCTCCCCAGGGGCTTTTTATACCTGTAGGGGCCTGGCTGCTGTCACTCCTGGCCCTGCCTGGGTGTCCTTAGCTTCTGTGGCACAAGCTGCCTGGTTTCTCATGGATCTGTGCTCCCTTCAGGTTCCTCCCATTCTGCTCTAGACTCTGTGCCCTACACTGGAGCACTCAGCTGCCAGTTGTACCGGCACTGGAATGCTAAAGGCTGGATTAGTTGGCTTTGCTTCCTTCTGCTCCTTTGTGCTGGAGAAAGGATTGTACACTGAAGTTCACTGGAAAAAGGGCATTTCATCCTTTACAAACCAGTACAGAATGATTGACCATGCTTCAGAGAGCATCAGAAAGATAGTTTATTAGCAGCAACGTGAGGTGAACGAATGCTTTATTCTGGACACAGAGTACAGAATAACAAAAGGTAGCTTGCAGTTCTTACCTAACTAGTTAAACTTTATTCTTTGTTATATCTGTCTTTAAAAAAACCCAAAACATTCCAAAAACTTCATCTGTTGTCTTGAATTTTGGTAACTGAACTCAGGCTTCTACCGAGATGGCAATGAGCTATGCTGGGTGGATGATGTACGTTAATTTCTTGGCTGGTGTAATGAGGCATGGAGTTGTCATGCAGGGTCACTCTGGGCATAGGAAATTGTGCCAGTCGGAAGTGATAACTTGCATTCTGTCCTGCCCAGGTGGAATCACAGAGATTTGGCTGCACCAGCCCAGGCTGTAGCCAAGAGCTCATCATGCACGCAGAAACTTGAAAGATCAGCTGGTGCCTTATGTGAATGTCAGGGGAGCAGAGATTAGGCAGGAACAGATAGAGTTTGTATGTCAGCATGTTTTAAGTTTCCATTCTTTCTTCTTGACTTCATACTTCAAAATTCATGGATATCTGTCATGCCATCTTCTGCTGATTTCCTTAGCTCCTTTGGCTACTTTTGAAACTTCATTGGTATTGCAGTCCTTTCACTGCTGTGCTCTTGACACAAGCTGAGGATGCATCATTTAGCATGATCCTGTGTTTTGCTTTGTTCAATGAGATGATGACAGTAGGATGATGTATTTTGTGCTAAATATATCCTCAGGGTTTAAAAATGGCATTTGGTTGGACATATGGGGCAGTGCTGCACGTCATCAAAAGATGTGCTTAGAAAGATTGCATTTTCTTCATAAAAATCATACATGTTTAGCAGTTCTCAAGGTGTGTTATAGACCCAGTTATTTTTTGCTACTGATGTGATCTTCACAACATGTCTGACCTGCACTGCAAAGTGTGGTAAAAACATGTTCCAACCCATATGTCCAATACTGGAAGACATTAATATAATCAACAGGACTTAAACTAGAACTACCTTTAACAGTAAATTATTTTCTCAAAACCTGTTGAAGAACTTCATCAGCAGTTCATTGAAGAACCATAAACCCAGGCTCTGGTTTTTAGAGAGATTTTTTTTCTTGCCTGATTGGTCATCTGACTTTGAGCTATCATTGAAGGGCTTTTTTGTTGGAATCAGTGATTTAGTTAGATGCAGTGCAATGTGCTTTAGATGATAGAATTTTCCCACCATTCAAAAGGTGAAGGATTGTTCTTACCACTTTTTTTTTTTAATAGTGGAATGAAAACAATAACATCCTGCATTATTGATGGCTAATCCCAAATAGCTCTTTTGAATTTCTGCCTGTAGAATCCAGAGTGATGCTTTTGAGAAGATGGCTTCGTACTGCTTCTTCTCATGGGCTGCACACAAGTGATACCTTGCTGTTCAGCTGTACAACTACTGTTGAGTGAAATTAATGTGGAGATTTTTGATGTAATTTTAGTGTGTGATTATGAGTGATTTGTTTATTGACTGGTGTAGCAGGACATCAGGGGTGCAAGGTCATTCCTCACACCCTTGTGTACAGCTCAGCCACACTGGGATATGACAGATTGACAGCATGTGCAAAGTTATTTGGAAATGCTGTTTTGGCCTTTATTTGGGCTACAGGATAGTAATGAAAAAGGACAGGGAAACAATATTTTTTCTTCTTGGACAATCCAGAATCCTTCATCCCTTAGCAGCTAAGGAGAAAGCATATTATACCTGGGAAAATAACATGGCATACTTGAATTGCAAGGCCATTGAGCTGAGGACAAGCACTCACAAGGTCCTAGCTGAGGAGGGCAAAGACATGGTGAAAATAAGGAAAGGAGGGAAAAATGACTCTCTTGCATTCTCAAAAAGAGCCTTGCTTTCCTAACCTGGTTTCACTTGCAGCAGTAGAAATCAGTTATTACAGAGCTTCAGGGAAGATATTCTGCTTGGCTGGTTGGTTGATTTAGTATAGCTGGTGTGATGGGTTCACCTTAAGAAGAAACAATTGCAGTAGTGGGCAGGAAGTGGAAATAAGTTCCTTCTGGGATTGGCAGCTCACATTACTGTGGTGGAAGCTACATTAGAGAGCTCCAAAGTTCAACAAAGTAAAGGCATTTGGTGACTACTAGGTGAGGGAGATCTAGTGCAGTGAATACTGATTTATTTCCACCCAAGGACATGTCATTGAGGAAGTTGCCCCAAACAACTGGCTGAAGTTTCTCATCTCTTTTTCTCCTTCTTCTGTTGTGGCACTTAGGTTCTAAATACTTGTAGGAGGATTTTGTCCATTTTAAATTTCTGCCTTTTGAAGCAAAATGAGGGATTTTGCTATTGTATGTGATAGGTTTTTAATTCCTGTGTGGAGAACAGGTAAATTTTAGTTGCTCTCTCTTTTATTCACATAGAACAGGAAGAATACAGAGTCAAGTTGATCCATTCTAACAACATACTGAAACTATGATCTGGTGGTGAATTGAGAAATCATTTAGTCAAACTTTTAACTGATGGATTTTCCAGTGATTTGTTATGCTTTAGGGACTGGGGGAAGAGGAAGCAGGAAAGCTTTAGCATATGGACTAAATTTAATTTGTGTGCTTAAAAACGGGGGAAAAAGTTCTCTGTCAGCCTTTTTGTAGGAAGTTAGAGAAGCCTCTGGCATGTTAAGCAAGCTGTTGAGATTACATAGTAATGAATAATACATGTATAGCAGTGGAGAGATCTCACTGCTGATTATTTAAGTGGATATTCTTTGTGGCCAAACTACTTGTGAAACATGCAGAGAATTTCTTACAATTAGCAGAAGCAATAAAGAGAAGACTGGGCAAAGTTGTTGAATGATCTGAAGTGGCTTGTCATAGGAAGTGGTTAACCATACCAGTTGCATGATTTTTGGAAGACTGGCCATATGCATTTGCAAGCCAAATTATTACCATGAAAAAGGTAGAGATTCTTCAGCCTATCTGGCTCTGGGGAACTCATCTGGAAGGTAATACAGTGCATCACAGCCATTTTCCTTTTCTCTTGAGTAATTGATACTTCATTCATCCCAAAACAGATGAAACAGGAGAAGTGTGATGTTCCTGATAGGCAATTTTCATGCTGAGGATGGTGGGAGAGGCAGACTCCCACATTTGGGGAGTATTCAAGCAATTGAATGAAGCAAGGTAGAACCAGTTCATGACACTGTGACTGTTTCTTTAGGAAGGGTGACACTTGAGTCAAATCAGGATCGTGCTTTTCAGGGAAATAAAACTGTTTCAAATGATTTTGCTCTTAGTGAGGGACAAGATTTAAAGATGCAGCTGTTACCTCCACAATTCCTCCCAGCTGAGCCTGATGTGTCCTCTGAAGCTTGCCTGGGTCTGTGGAATCTATGCAACAGCAATTCTTCTGTGCAGGTGTCCTTTGCACTTCCAAATTCGGGTGTGTGACTTCAGCTACACTAACATTAGGTGATGAGAGGGAATATTGTAACATTTATTCCTCTTTGTGGATCCAGCCTTGGTAATGGATGCAGGATGAACACAGTAGAGAATTCAAGTTGTTGGAGAGATTTATAATAGGTTTCTTCAGCTGCTTCTAAATGCTATTGATTGATCCCCTGGACACTTTATACCCTTCTGATATCATATGAACTGACATCACACCACAGAGCCCCTGGGTGACACCACAGAGCCCATTATTCTATGATGTTATAATAGACTAAAGTGAATTTCACTCAAGTGAACTTCCTCACTCGTGTATTTCACTGTATCAAACATTTCACACATGGATTTTAGTTCATCACCTGATCAGATAACAAGAGCTTTGGCTTCATTTTCAAAGATCCATGCAGTTGTCCCCTCCAAATCAAGCTCTACCTCCTCTGCCTTGCTCTCATCCCATCTCATTTTTCAGCTAGTTGCCTCCTTGTTTGCTTAAATTGAGACTAAAAGATTTCTTTCCCTTTCCTAAACCTCTGCTGACCAGACTGTGACTCCATGCAAATCCTATACCAAACCTTGTTTGCTTCCACCTCACTTACTGTGATGGAGTTTCAGAGCTTCTGAAGCTCATTTATAAATTTCCTTCAGCATCAGAATGTTTGCATCAGACATTATCTTCTTCCAGCAGCAGAAGACTCAATCTGGTAGGTTGTTTTTGGTCAAATGGTAATCTTGTTGCTAGGATTAAGTGTAAAATACATTGCATGTGATATTTCTCCTGCCTTTTACAATAATGACCCCAAATTCTTTCTAAAATTGCATCCTGAGAACATGACAGTGACCAGGAGCTGGAAATACAGTTCTTGACAGACATAAGGTACTTTGGTGCTCATTGTCTTTGTTCATCATTTTATATTATTCATAGTGGAATTAAATGTCACTTTGGTGTGCTATAGCTCCTACCATCTCTGCCTTCTTTGATTTCCACTTCTTCCTCTTCCATGCATCCAAAGCAATGCACAGTTTATAAACAGAAGCAAGTGGAGATAATTAGTGGGGACTAGGGGAAGAGTTTTCAGCATTCTTGTGACTTGGTTCTTTGACTACTAGATTTTAGCTCAAGAAAAATAATTTTAACAAGCATCTTTGCAATCTCTGCCTATTGCTGCCTGCCCCAGGAAATGCACTAATACTTCAGAGCTATTGTGTGCTCATCTGTGTCATCCTTTTGGGAGGAATTAATGGAATTTACTCAGTAATTTCACTGAGCAGATATATTGCTTTTCTGTCTTATTTAGGCTTCATGAAAAAACTGAGGAAGGAAAAAGCTGTGCAACCTTGTTGGGAAGAGAGATTGTTAAAGGCACAAATATTCTTAGAATTGTCATAATAATAGCTTATTTAAAGGAATATGTGATTTGTAATGGAACTGTGACACTGAGATATTGATTTTTGTTTTGTGTGATTGCATATTGAGAGAAGCAAGTGTGTTTTCTTTATTTCCCCCCTTTTTTGAGTATACTCATACAAGGGTCATAAGTAGAAAATCATTTTCAGAAACATACTGTAGAGAGAGGGAAGACATCACAATTAACTCAATCTGTAACACAGGTTTAAATATCCAAAAGGAGGAATTTAGGCATGAATGGAAGGGGGGAAAAAAGTATTTTTGGAGAAAGTAACAACAGAGCCAAAGGACCTGCCTGGTTATTCTCCTCTGTGGTTTTACCAATTGCATTCATTGTCCTTCTGACCTTCCATGTTACATATTTTTCTGTTTAGAGCAGCCTTTTGTGTAGGGCTGGAAGAAATATGTTCTGTGGATATTGTTCTGTGGTGTTTTTTAATTAGTTTTGGATATTTTGGAAATGTTTATATGTTTCTATAATTTAAGCTTCCATGGAGTTGTAAGCATTTTGGAAGGACCATGCTTTAGAGTAGATTCATAGAATCATAGAATCCTAGAATGGTTTGGGTTGGAAGGGACCTCTGGAGCTCATCTAGTGCAACCCCCCTGCAGTGGCCAGGGACATTCCCAACTAGAGCAGCTTGCCCAGAGCCCTGGCAAGCCTCACCTGCAATGCCTCCAGGGATGGGAACTCAACCACCTCCCTGGGCAACCTGGGCCAGTGTTCCACCACCCTCATAGTGAGGAACTTCTTCCTGATGTCCAATTTAAATCTACTCCTCTCCAATTTAAAACCATTGCCCCTTGTCCTTTCACTGCAGGCCTTTGGTTATCTACTCCCATCTCTTGTTCAGACAGAGAGGCTGTTGCCAACAATATGTAGGTCAGATGTCACTTGTCTAGCAGAGTGGTGAAAGTCTCCTCAGAAGCTTCTATGCCTTGATCTCCATCCTTCCAAATACTAGTCTCTGAGCCTTTTAAGGAGTTGTTGGATTATCTGTTCCCCAACTGCTAAGCACTGATTGCTGAGTTTAATGACAGCCTGCATGAGGCCAGCTGCACCATTTGAGCTTGAGCATTTCAGCTCTTGGAAGGCCATGCAGGATGTACCAGGCACAAAGTAATAAACATAAAATGTCCCTACTGCCAAAACTGGAGCAGTAGCAAGGAATTGATAGGGCTGAGAGAGAACCAGATCAGTGGAAGAAACAAGTCAGGTCTTATGCTACAAAAAAAAGCCACCAAAAACCACAGAGAAAATAAATCCAAAGCTCATCCTTGCAAAAGATTCTTTGGCTCCCACCTTATTAGAAGGTCTGATACCTTGGGTACTGCCATGCATTAGCAGCAAGCAAATTCAACTTTTTCCACACAAAATTTCTGTTGACCTGATTTTGCTTTCTAGACCAGTTTTTCTCACTGTATGTAACCAACAAGACTGCATGGTTCATCCCTACAATAAAACCTGAATGACAGCAGTCACTTGCCAGTTTAAGAGTCTGTCATCACAAAAGGGTTATATAGAATCACAGAATATCTCAAGATGGAAAAGGATACAAAAGGATCATCAAGTTCCTGCTCCTCACAGGGCTACCTAAAACTAAACCATATGACTAAGAGCATCATCCACATGCTTCTTCAACTCTGACTGGCTTGTGCTGTGACCACTTCCAAGTACCAGTCCAGTCATCAGCTGTAACAGTAAGGATGGGGAAGAAAGTCCTTGAACCCCTGAGAGCAGAGTGTGATGGCTCCAAGAGTAGATGCAACAAAGTTTTTTATGGACTGAGCTAAAGATTGCTTATTGAAGCAATTATTTTCAAAGAGGAGTATTTCCAAAGACTCTCTGGCTATCTGACAGCTGGGTTATACTTCTGAGAAAGCAGCTGGCTTCTGTCAGGGTGGCATGCTCCAAGATTATTACTGGAAAAAGTTTTGTTTTAGGTGAGATTTCCTTGGCTGTTGGTGAATGGTAGTTATTTGTACTTAACCCTGGAAGGGAGGAAAACTTGTCACATTTAGCTGTAGTGAGTTGTCAGCATCCTGTTGACTTGAAGTAGACTTGGAAAGGTGAATCTTGTGGACTGTTGAGTGCTGCCTGCTCTCCCCTGCTGAACTGGGGGCTGATTGGGATGCTTGTAGGTCACAGATGTGGTCTTTCAAAAGCTAGCTACAGGCTGTGGTTAGAGAAATCAGTTCTCCACTACCAGTAGGTAACAAAGTGAAACAGCATTTGCAAAAGCCCTCTGTGATCTGTAATCATCCTGCTTGTCTGTGCTCCTAGCTTTGCTTGTGCTGGGAGTAGGAGACAGCACTTGAGATGTTAGATTTGTGATATCAGGAGAATACAGTCTGAATGGACTTGACCAAAATGAAACATTATCATGAACTTGCAACCACTGGAGAGGTATTGAGAAGTAGTAATTGTTAACATTTCCTTATTATTTTATATTTAGAATCTGAATAAGCTAAATCCAGGATGAAGGATTACAGCAAAGCTTTCAGCTGGAATATTGCAACAGTATCACAGTATGTCAGGGGTTGGAAGGGCCCTAGAAAGCTCATCTAGTGCAACCCCCCTGCCAGAGCAGGAGCACCTAGAGCAGCTCACACAGCAATGTGTCCAGGCAGCTCTGCAATGGCTCCAGACAAGGAGACTCCACAGGCTCCTGGGCAGCCTGGGCCAGTGCTCTGGCACCTGCACTGTAGGTTCTGAAGAGATAAATAAACTGTATTTCTGATAAGGATTGATTGAGGAACCCTCAAATCCTTACACCATTGCAAATGAAAACAGTTTGTAAGGAAGAAGGCTAAGGTAAAACCACTCCCTTATGCCATAAACCTTAGAAAGCAAAACATTCCCATAGCCATTCATAGCCACAATATGTTCAAAGCACCATATGTGCTGTTTGTAAATTGTCTGGGAGCTGGAGAAGATGAATCTGTGCAGCTCCTGACCATGCCAACTCATGGCACAGACATCAGAGTTCTCCACTGACTTAATTTCTTTCTCTCTGTACTTTTGATGTTTTCATTTCCCTTAAGGTAAACTGTAAGTTTGCATTTTCTGACTTTATAATCTTTGGAGTTGCTTCAGTTTATCACTACAGACTTTTAAAATTATTGAGGTTCCCATAATATGCCCCAAGGCTTCGCTTCCTTAGTTTTCATTTGCAAGTGTGTAGCATATTACAGTTCATCCTGGTGCTACTATAAAGTTCAACTTCAAGCAAACACTGTAGGCTTTTATTTGTAAATATCTCCCAGAAACAACACCACTAAGGGAGAAATTTGAGTGCCACTTGAACTTTCATAGGAATATTATGAAAAATGGATGAGAGTAGAGAGAAGAATAGGTATTGACAATTACCTCTGTCAGATTTTCTCTGGAAAATCTCTTTGCTCTGAATGCTTTTCAAAAGAAGAATAAAAACTTCCTTTCTTGTCCCTAGTCTATATCATTTTATCATTGCTTGTTTTGTACTGACTCGTAGAGTATCAGTTATAGTTCAATAGCTTTTGTCTAGAGCTCATTATCTGTAATGAATGTATGCACCAAACTGAATATGTTTATTTGTAACTTGATAATTAAGCTGCTGCAGACACTTATTCTGGGAGAAGGAAAGAGAGGAGACTGACATCCTGTTATCCTGCAAACACTGCTCTGGCCTGAGATAGGGGGGAAAGGATGTGCTTGAAGGTGATCAAAGTTCACCTCTCAGCATTTTTACAACCACTGTTTAAATCTCACTGGGGTTACATTTGTTTGTTTATTAATTGTTCTATCTCCAAACTAAGTGGGCACTGAGGAAAAGGAGCATCATTGTTCTTTTCATAGATTGTGCTGGCCCAGCTGTTACTTGACACTGGTGTCCTAGGGCTGCCCAATTGCTGCCCAATTTTTACCACTGTAGCTCCTAATCTTAATACATCCTGTGGGTGAAGAAGTGGTGATTTCACTAGTTCTTAGGCAAAGCGTGTAGGACATGCAGGAAACTTCTTTTTTAAACAAAAAAAAATACTGAGAACAAGTTTGATAAGAGTATATTGCATTTTGTTATTTCTTGGTGATGAACATGAGAGCTTACTGACGTCTGGTAGCCATGGTTGCTAACATTTCAGGAAGCACAAAAGCAGGGATGAGTGTAAAAGTCTTCTTTTCTCAGTTCCTGATTCCTCTCCTATGGGGTTTAGAATAACTCAGAGGTGTAGTGCCACCTTTTTACTAAATATACCTTTAGTTTTCTAATGCTTTCTCAGAGCAGACCTGAGATGACATTGTAGAACCTAACTGCTTTGTTTGTGCTCTAATTAACCTTCTGCTTTTTTTAAAGTAGAACAGAGTCAGTTGAGTTTTCATTTTCTGTCAAGTGTAAGAACTGATACTAAGTTATGTCCCATTAATCATGTTTTAAAAAGGAAAATCATTATATTCATTATAGTAAAATGTAGCAGAAATGACTATTTGAAGATGGTAATGAGAAGACAGTGGAGATCTTACCAATGCTTGGAAATACATCAAGTGTGGATGCCAAGATGATTGGGGCCTGTCTCTTCTCAGTGATGCCTAGTGATAGGTCAAGCATCAACGGGGCACAAAATAGAACAGAGGAAGTTCCACCTAAATGTAAGGAAAAGATTCTTTCCTTTGAGGGTGCCAGAGAGCTGGAAGAGGCTACCCAGAGAGGTTGTGGAGTGTCTCTGGAGACTTTCAAAACCTACCTGGACTTGCTCCTGTGCAACCTGCTCTGTGTAAACCTGCTTTGGCAGGGGAGTTGGACTAGATGATCCCCAGAGGTCCCCTCCAACCCCTACCATTCTGAGAGCTGGTAATGTCATCCCTGAAATCTCACTGCCAGCTTTGCCAGGCTGGACCAGAGTTGTTGGGTTTGGAGTCTGCAGCCATTTTTGCCAACTGAAATGGGCCCTGAGACAGTGTTGTGGAGGTACTGGAAAAAAACAAGTGGCATCTGTGTGCAGAACATCTCAAAAAGGGATCATAGAATCCTAGAATGGTTTGGGTTGGAAGGGACCTCTGGAGCTCATCTAGTCCAACCCCCCTGCAGTGGCCAGGGACATCCCCAACTAGAGCAGCTTGCCCAGAGCCCTGGCAAGCCTCACCTGCAATGCCTTCAGGGATGGTTTGGTGTCAGGCTGAACTCCTACCAAGACTTCTCACTAGCCAGGTAAAAACTAGTTTATAATCTGTGCTGTCACTGTCCATGACTTTATTTCACAGGAGCAGATAAAGACAAGTTGTGAAAGGGAGCAATGGTTATAGAGCGTGTGACAAATATTAGTAGGATTTCTTTGCCTCAAATTTATGGTGTGTGCATGTATAAATATGCACATACACAAAGATACACCACATTTTGTATCCTAAGGCAGGAGTTATTACCTAGATTTGGTTTATGTCTTGCTTGATTTGGGGAAATTTGTGGTGTTGGACACATTGACAGTCATGTGTCATCTCCTGGCTACCACAGCTCTCTGTGGCCATGGCTTTGGTCCTTGAGCTTTCATGAAAGGACTGCTTTCTGCCTGCTTTCTTTAATAACTGTTGTTTGGGGATGTTATCTTTGTCTCTTGATGTAGGATTACAGCTCAGGGAGGACTCTTTTGAATCTTGCCAGCTTGTTTTAGTGTTTATGTTATTTTTTTGTGGAAAAATGTGCCCCAAAGCCTTTCTGGATTAGTACATCTTCATGGACATAAATGCAAAGGGTGATTTGATGAGGCTGAAGATAGGCTTGTGGTTTAATTCTTCACCTTTTTCTGACACTGTTATTAGAGACCTCAAAAACTGTGTTTCTGTTACATTTTTACATTTATAATCCCTTAGCATTATATTCTGGAATGAAGTGGAATATAAGGGAGAAATAAATAGCTGCCTGTAAATTCACTTTCTTCCCTTGAAGCTATGTAAGTAGAATCTCTGCCTAGTGTTAAAATCATCCATTTGATATGATACCATGAAAGATTTTTTTAATTCTGAAAGGTTGCCTTAATGCAGAAAAATGAGCTTAATATCTAAAATGATTAAAACTTCTGAATGTGTAGAATCCTTGAGCGTGGTAGAATTTTTCCTGGAGTGACTATTGCATCATACTGCTCTAAATTATTCAAGTACCTTGGAAGATGTTTTTTCCACAGGGATTTACCACCCTTGCTTTATCCTCTAATGCACTTGCTTCTTTTCCATAGAAACATTTCAGTTAGAATAAGGAGGATTTCTGGAGGTCATCTCATCTACCCTCTGCCTGCACAAGTTCTCTAATCTTCATATGTATTCATATATAATAAAAGTATTGAGCCAATTCAAAAATATGGATAAGAAATCTTTGTTTTCTTGTACCTGGATTTCCTCAATTTTGTTTTTTCTAATCTTTAGTAGAACTTCTCCATGAAATATTTATTAGCAGGTCTCTCTGTATCTTGTGGCTTTATTCTATGGCCCTAATGCTCCCTATGTGTTAAAATAGTTTTGAGGGTTACTTCTCTGCTCATTTTAGTGTAATGTGAAAGTCTGTAGTGTTGTTTAGTATTCTTTTGTGCTGGGAAGTGGGCAACAGTTAGGATTTATTTGTGGGTGGAAAGATCTTTGGAGTTAGCCTGTGGTAGATTTATTTTGCCTGTTTGAATGCAGGGAGAATAATTCACTGAGATTGCTGAACGTTCAGAAGAAAAGGAGAAAAAATGAATCCCTTTGATTATTTTTTCTCTTTTCACAAGGCTAATGTCTTGGAGGCTTTGGTGGGTCTGTGCTGGGCATACTTGGATGAGAAGGTTCAGGAAGCTTCTCCCATCTCTAGTGTTTATCCCACCTTTGGATGGGACCAAGCCAATCAGCACCTCTGTGAATAGGGTGTTTAAAGAGGGGAAAAAAACCCTATTGTTGTGGGGTTTTTTTGTTTGATTGATTGTTTTGGGTTTTTGTTTTGCAAGATGGATAGGGAGAGAGAAAGATATGGAGTAGTCCCCCTCTTCTTCCTGCAGAAGGAGGAAGGAGTTTGGGGGAAGATCCTGGAGCAGCCATTTCCCTCAGCATGTGGCAAGGCAGCAGGTGAAGCCTTTGGAGCCCTGCAGAGGAGATCACTGTCAGGGAGCTCACTCTGGAGCCCATGGAGGACTGGAAGAAGCCCATGCTGGAGCATGGGAGATTCCCCTGAAGGATGGCATGACTCCTGGGGGAAATCTGTGGAGATCATTCTGGAAGGGATGATGTGTTGTCATAGGGAAGGATGGTCAAGTGGTTTTGCCCTGAAGAGAACAGACTGGGAACATCATCGACTGGCCTGGCCTGCAGGTTAAACTAAAGGGCAAGAGGACATTGCACAGGCAGTGGAAGCAGGGCTAGGTAGCCCAGGAAATGTATAGGGGCATTGAATAGATATGAATTTGATAGGTGGTTTGTTTGGTGGGTGAGGAGTTGGTTGGATGGTCACATCCAGAGGGTAGTGGTCAATGGCTCGATGTCCAGATGGAGATCTGTAACAAGTGGTGTCCCTCAGGGCTCTGTACTGGAACCAGTGCTCTTTAATATCTTAATCAACAACATTGGCAGCAAATCCGTGGAACAACCACGTTTAACATCATTTATTATCTTAGATTATAAAAATCCAACCATATTTCTGAGCAGCATTGTCACCATGTTTTATTTTATTATTAGCTTGCTAAGGCATCACAGCAAAGGGATGGTGAAGCTGCCTTTGGGGTAGATTTTATCATTAGGGAGATTGACTCTGTGCTCTCTTCCATTTGGGAAGGAAGCAGAGCATGCTGCAGCTGTGGCCTTTCAGCCTGAGACCTCCATGACAAATGTCCATGATATGCAAAGAAATCTAGTGAGATGGTTTCTAAATGAGATGCTTTGAGTCCAGGAGGCAGCAAACTCCAATTATCAGACAATATGCTTGACCAATTGGCTTCATGTGCATCTCAGAGTCAAATATTTGTAGGAAACCTGTTTGTTTTAAAATATAATTTCTTTGTCCTTCTGCTCAAACATACACACTACTTTTGTATTCTTCCTAACAGAGCTAACATTTCTTGCTGAAAATCACTCCCTACAATAATATAAGCAATTGAAACAGATTTCTTGCTACTTCTCTGTTTTGCTTATGTCCCAGGTAGACATTAAGTCTTTTAAACTTCAGTAGCAACTGAGCCAGATTTTACTTTTCATAATTACACTGAATAATAATGAGAGATGAACCTATTTGATGATGCTGGATGGGCATTTTTGGCTTGAATACTGATAAAGACCCCACCTCTCCCCTCCTCAAAACAACCAACAACAGCAAACTTAGGCCCTGTTTGGGCTATTTTGATCATAAATTATGTGAAGGACATTTCATGTGGATTGAGTGAGCAGATTAAGGTGCTCCAGTTTGATCTGAGTATCTGAATGGATGTTGCAGGCTGGGATGCAGCTGAACAGCTTTTTCTAATGGGAGAGAAAAACAATTTCCTAATTGTCTAACCAAAGTTGGGGTTCCTCCTGACCTTCTGACAAACTGCCAGTGCTTTTCCTGTCTGCCTAAGTTTGGATGGCTTTGGTAGGTTTTACATACCAGAGCTTAGAGTACATTTTCCAGTCCTTTTGGAGAATATCTCTGGATTTGTCTTCTTGCTTGAAATGCAAATGCTAAGATGTATTTGTTCCCAACTGACAGAAGGCAAGAAAAATTATTTTAGGAGAAGGAAATCATGCAAGCAAGCCTAGCCATTCATTATTTCAATGATGGTGTTTCATGGCAATTTTGTCTTGAAATAACTTTCTGGTTTTGTAAATGGTGCAGTATTGTTTTTCAGTAACCAAAACTTTGTCACACCCTCAAACCCCTTTGTGATACATGCATTGCTGTCTCAGGAATGGAAAGGTGGGAGCAGCCAATTGGCAAGTAGTATTAACCAGCAGTACATTGCAGTGAGAGTAATGAAGCAGTATTTTGCTTTGGTAAATGTGTGTTAGTAGCCAAGCAATTTGACAACCCTTTAGATTTGACCTGAGAATGTAACTAGAAGAGGATTTATTGTGTGTCCCTAGCTTCTGTAGCCCAGAATTGTCCTTCCCATCCTGTCCCTTCCACCCAGAATTGTGGAATTGAGAGGTTATTCCCCACCAGTGCAAAGAAGTTTGTTGGCATTGGCCCTTTCATTAGGATGAGTATGTAAGATGGGCATTCTTGGTAAGGATCAATACCTGAGCTGAAGTCATGGGATGTGCCAATTTTGGAGGCTGCCAAGGCATTTCAGGAGAAAAATAAGTGAGTGGCCATGTTGTGTATTCAGTATTTTGTCTTTGCCATCTGCCTCAAAGAAGTACTTTTGTGTAGATTCAAAGCAGGGAAGAAATGGCAGCAGTTGTTTCCAAATGCCCTATTTTGTGCAGAATTGTTTGCTTTAAGCATATGATCTTTTATGACTTCTTTATTAGAAATGTTTGGCTTTTTTCCTTCTCCCCCCCTTTTTTTTTACCCCACCAGTATTTCATGGGGATTCTTAACATAAAACTAGAAGATTATTTGAAGTTAGGTATACTTTCTCATTAAGAGACTATCAAAGAGCTAGTGATACACACAAAATTTGTTGCTTCTCCCCAAGCTACTTGTATTAGAAAAGAGTTTGTGTCTGAAAATTGTTACAAGATACCTACATGGATCCACTCTGCTTTTTGCTTGAGTTTTGAAGCAAAATGTCTGACTTTCAATAACAAAATAATTGCCTTAGGACTTCAGTCATCATCTCTTCTCAGATGAAGTTCTGCAATACCCGGAGGAAACTTTTCTTTTGTTTATATCTCAGCTCTTTTGTGATCTGTGTGATTTTTTTTCACCACAGTCTTTTGGCTTACAGCAAGTTGTCATGTGTGTTATTAGTGAACATGCTCTGACAGTAATCTCTGTATGGCTAGGCTTCACGAATGAAGATC
>VWZO01021178.1:124904-138221 GCA_013396975.1 Bucco capensis | reverse complement strand
CCGCAATTTTTCTTCATCTCCTTTCCCCCTTCTAACCCCACTGCCAATAGAATCTACTGAACAATTGGCTGTTATGCAATACACTGAACTATCCACAGTGGTTTGGATGGTAATAAACTATTCAGAAGCCTGGAAATACTTTTTTTTTTGGCAGAGCCTGGGGATAGAAATAACAAAAAAAAATCTGAAGAATTTAATTTCTCCAGACCTTACAAGAATGTTTTATCCAGCCTACCAGCTAACACCAAGCCACTATCTAAAAGAAATCATTGTTAATTAGGTTCTGAAGAGGAAATGCTGGCCCCAGTAAAATCACTAGGAAAACGCTTTCTTCCCACAAGAGGTTCATTAGACTCCATATCCTTTCAGAAGAAAAGGAATGCAGTCCTGTTCAGTTCTTACAAGCTCTCTATTCTTTTCAGCCCTGGTAAAAGCTACCTGCCAAGCTTCTCTCATTCACATCTATTTTCTTGCAGGTTGGTTACAGATAAACATAAATACTTGCAGACTTCAAGGACTGAAGCCAGCAGACACCACAATAATAAAATCCTTAATTCCTGAAGCAGGAGTAAGGTCTGGTTCTGAGGATCTGAGATCTTACATTGCTTATTGTCATTTTCCTGGGGTTTAACAAGTCTTCTCCATGGGGTTGGAGCAGATGATCTCCAGAGGTCCCTTGCAACCCTTACCGCGCTATGATCCTGGCTTTAGCTGAGTAATACATAGATCACCTACTTCTGAGTTACTAAGATAACCATGCTGTGATCTTTATCCCTAATTTAGTCTCACCCCTTTTAAAGTCCTTACTCCAGCTTAAAAAAAAAAAAAAGATGGAGCTGAGAAAGTGCAGAATTCCAGATGTTTTTGCAGAGGGTCTGAAACCCTAACCAGTTCTTTGAGACACTCTTGAGAGACTAGGATTCCACCTCTTGAATGCTGTGCCATGCAAATGAGACAGAATTGCTCCTGGGCAGAGGTAATGAAATGGGAAGATGAGTGTCTTCCTTCCCATTTTCTATTTCATAGAATAATCATGCCTTAAAGCTCCTAAGACCAGCTCCTCAGATACTTTCTTGTTTACAGTGTTGTGGTTCCAGACAAATAATGATATTTAGTAATGCTACATACATGAATTTCACAGACACACATGCTTAAAGAAAAAGGAGATAGGGGCTAGAATTCAGGTCTCAAAAGAGGATTATTAACTCCCTTTCCTACTGACTCACCCTAGCCTGGCCTTCTTTTGAGGGTGGTCACATGAGCCATTCATTTGAAATCTAATTATGCTCCACTACTAAACAGAAAGGCAGGGAACTGCATGTACCCAAGGAGACTTTTCCAAGAGCTTTCCTCTCTGGAACGTCTGCAAGACCTATTTTTAACTCAGGAGCCATGCTTTTGCCTTCACTGTAAGGAAGCTAATCTCTGCACAGTGAACCAAAAAGAGCATTCTCCTCATTAGTAGTGTCTGGAATGGGCCAGACATAAACATTGGAGAATTCCATTCCCAGTATCAAACAAAATCTTCTTAAAATGGGTCTGGTGGGATTGGCATATCTATATAATCTTCCTATGTGACTCTTGAAACTCTGCATCATCTAAAAACTTGTTACACATGGGTTTGGGTCCTTCTGAAACCTTGAAAAATCAAAATGACATTAAACACAGACCATTTTAGTCTTCTTATCAGCACCAGCTGATATACAAATCAATCCAAACTATCACAGCCAATCAAAAAAAATCAGCCAAGATGACTGCTTTCAACATTAGGACATGGCAATCAGACTCAGTTTCTAGGAACAGCTGTAGGGGGACAGTGCTTTTATAACCTATTAAAGGAGCTATCTGATTTTGGACATCCTTATCAGGCTTCAACAAATTGGTGCCTCAGAGAAGCTAAATTTATATGAACACACAGAGCTCCCCATACCAGTGGCCCTGCAAGCGGCAATAAAACAGAATCAGACCATGTTAACAGCACCAGGGGCTAGTTTGAACAGCATGGTATTCAATGAGTTTGGTTAGTTCAGCCATGACACTGCCAACCTGGCTCTGAATTTAGGTTAAAAAAATAGGATAGAAAAGATTTTTTTCACCAAGTCTTAGTTCACAGAAACACAGAATGGAAGAGATCTCTGGGGATCATCCAGTCCAACCATCCAGACACAAAATGGACTCTAAGCTCTATAATAGAAGTAGCTGTGCTTTTATTTCACAGACTTATACAACCATAGAATGCTTTGGGTGGGAAGGGAACTTTCAAGGTGGGAATGCAGCTTGGGAGACAGTTGGCTTCTTGGCTGCGAGCAGACATTGCTGGTTCATGTCCAGCTTTTCCCCCACCAGTACCCTTAAGTCCTCCTCTGCAGAGCTGCTATCAATCCTTTCATCTCCCATCCTGCACTGATACCAGGAATTGCCCCAGCCTAGGAGCAGAACCTTGCACTTAGCCTTGTTGAACCTCATGAGGTTCACAGGGGGCCAATCTTCTCAGGCTTATCCAGATCAAGGCACAGGCATTTCCCAGGCATACAGAGCCAGGAAAATAAACTCTCTTCTTCTGCCACACACAATTTTCTAGTTACATTATTAGGTGCTTTCAGCTTCATGTGAAACATGAGGTATTGTTCATTGCTGGGAGAAAGATCCTGGACTTCATGCTTGAGTGACCTGATCCAACACGGCCAAACCTCTTCTTGTAGGCAAGAGATTGCTCCATCTCTCCATCTAACCTCAACTGCTGCCTTTGTGATCATACTCTATGTCTGCTGGGGGGAAATGTATGGGTATGCTCTGCAGGTCAAGGAGGTTGGGCAGCTGGGGACAGAGGAGCCAGAGTGTGGCGAGAGGGTGGATGGGCAGCAGGTCTCACCAGGCCTGGACTGCAGTGAGAAATGAAAGTGTGAGGGAGCTGCTCACAGGCCAGAGGCTGGATGATTGGGTGTCATTCTGAAATGAGAAGAAGTAAACCAACACTCAGCAGTGACCAAAAGAAGGAAAAGAGCAGCCCCAGAACTATCACTTCTCTCAGTGTTGCAGAGACTGGCTCCATGCCCAAGGCAAAATCAGACCCAAACTCTCATAGGCAGCTGACAGAGAGAGAAATGCTGTGCAGGGACTATCTGAGTGAAGTTCCCATTTCTCCTTGATCCAAAAAGCAGCTCAAGAAGATTCTAACCTCCTGAATTCAGCCTATATGTTTTAAATGTATAATTATTTTCTGCAGCATTGTGTAGCCAAATGCGGTGGCGGTAAGTGATGTAGGAGTGGCCCTCTAGGAGACTTTAAAACTCCTTCTTCAGGAAAGCTGCAGCTCACACAAAAGGTTCCTCACTGCTGTGCTCCCAACATCTGTGCTCCACTAAACCCAAGGAACCTCTCTAAGCACTGAGACCCTCCTCAAAAAAGCAGCTCTTCACCACAAAGAGGTACCACCAGGAGTTGAGGCTTACCTGGATTGAAAGGGGGAATGGCAGTGGGTGTTTGTGAACATCTGGAGTAGCTTCAAACCACAACTTTACTGAGTTGAATTTAAAAAGCTTCAAACCCGTGCATTTCACACAACCACAGAATGAGGAGGGATGGAAAAGATCTCTCTGGGGATCATGTAGTCCACCCCTCCCCCCGCTAAAGCAGAGTCACCCACAGCATGTTGACCAGGATCAAGTCCTGGTGGCTTTGGAATCTCTCCAGAGAAGGAGACTACACAACCTCTCAGGGCAGCCTGGACCAGGTGACCTGGCAATGTTGGGCTTGATGATCTCAATGATCTCTTCGAACCAAAACAACTGTAGGATTCTATTTCATTTGAGCTCCAAGACAGAAGGATATTTCATTTTCCTTTCTTTCAGATGGCGAACAACAGCTTACATTGCCAACCATCTAAAGGCCCATTGTTAGCTCTTTTTTATGCTGAGTTAGGGTCACTGCATGGGAGATCAGCCTATTGGAGAAGAATAAACATCCTGTGCTCAGCTCTTACCAGGGAAAAGAGAGCTGGGGTTGTTTCCTCTCATTTCAAGTTTCATTTTCTCCTCTTAATCTGAGTTTTTAAATGGTCTCAGAGAAGTCTGAACTCCCTCTTGCTTGATGATGGGATTTCATTAGGCTAAGGTGACATTTAAGGCTTGCTTTTAATCATTTCTAGTGCTATTGCTTCCTTGCTGTGCCCAGTAGAGACCTCCCTTGGCAGGTTAGGAGGCAAAAAGCATGTTCTGATAGCTACTCACAGCTATATATATATTAGATCTATATATATATAGACAGATCTCATCAATAATATCCTTTAAACAGAACCAGAAATGTTCAGCAAAATAGGATTCAGAAGAACGGTAGGAAACCAGCACAAAATTCTCTAGGCCACAGCTGGCTCTATATTTTCTCACTCCAAAGTTATGCCAGCTGATTTCCCTAAAAATCAATGTCCAGCTCCCAAATGCTACCCTACTAATTGTGCTCAAGAAACTTAACCCTTAGAATGCCAGCACAGGTGCTCGAAATTGATTTCAACAGTGTGTTTCTTGATGGGGCACTGAAGCATTCAAAAGTTTAGTATGCTGGAGAAATGACTGACAAAATTCTCTGTCTACTGATTCCCTTTCTTTTGAGCTCAGAGGCAAAGTATATTTTTTTTAATCCCTTGTTTTCATATTTCTCTCTGGAGCTTAAGATCCCAGTTTAAAAAATGGCTTTTTCCTTCCTACAAATTACCTGTTGTTTGAACAGGAAGATGATGAAGAGTGATGTCAATGTCCATCATGAGATTATCAAAGCCATATGTACATTTTTCCTTGCTTCCCTCTTTCTGTTTTCCACTACGGAAAGGAATATTACGTCAACAGCAAAATCCCTTTTAAACCCAAGAGATTCTTTGCTGCTTTTCACCTTTTCTCCTTTATATATGTGATCTCCAACAGCAGCATTGTGCTGCCACATACAAGCACAGAAACAAACCCTGAGTGCTGCTGATTCCTTGTCCAAGCTGAGTGCAAAGAGCACATGCATTAGTTATCAAAACTCTGTCAACTTTAATAATTGATGGTGTTATTATTAGTAGCACTGGGTGAGCAGGCATCTTTCCCAGGATTCTCTATCCACAAGGCAGAGACCCCACAAAAAAAAAAGAATCCATGCCCTTTCCTGTGGACATGGATTTCCTTAATGAAAAACAAAAACAACAAAACAGCTTCACATTCCAAAAAGATGAAAGTTTCTAGATAAACTTTGCCTGCTGGTAGTTTTTCCTCCCCCCAGGATACCTTAAATCTTTCTCTCTTCAACAGAGCCATTCCTTCTTCCTTTCTATTTAGGTCAGGATAATGAGTTACCTGCCTTGGTGAGTCATTGTGCTGCTATTGACAATTCTTATGATTTTATAATGAGATATTATTTTTTAAGTGTCAGGTTCCATTAGTGTCCTTGCAGGCAGGCAGGCAGGATGCTTGGTGCACTTGGAAATGACTCCTGGCCACGTTTCTCCACTGCAAGAAGCAGCAGCTAGCCCATGTGTAAATATCTCCTGCTTTTGCTGGGTTTTCATCAAATCGTCAGGCTTCCCTGAGAGTTAATGGCCACCTCTTAGATTTGATTTTATGCTTAGTGGGCTGAATAATAAGACTGGGTCAGGAATTTTACAGACATTATATATATTTTTTCCCCTCCCCACACAATACCCTTGGCAAGAAGACAAATTTATCAGGGCTTCCAGTGGAGTGGGAAGCCCAGAGAGCATGTCAGCCCTATTTAGAGACAATATCAAAGACCAGCCTTCAGCCTGCTGCAGCTAGACACCAGGGGAGATGAACACCCTTGCCATTGCCTAACAGCTGAATTTGCACATCTACACATCTACCAAAGCAGAGCAAAACCCAAAGGCAGGGAGAGAACCCAGCCCCTCAAACTAGTTTGGGGTTTTTTTTTGTTGTTGTTTTGTTTTTTTAACCTAGTATTTATTTTTATTGCATGGAATAATGTAGCTTTCTCATAAGCTTAGAAGCCAAGGGGAACCTTGACCAATCCTTGTTACCACTTCCACGAATTCAACAAGTTTGGAGCTATTTCTGATTGCCTAAAGGGGAACTTCCACTTATTTATCCATCCCAATGGTTCAGAATCTTTCTGGGAAGTGTTTTTCTAATAAGTGGTCAAGGTATTTTTCATTAGAGATTTAGGACACTACCATCCAGGCACTAAACAACATCAAATTTCCACTCAGTCTTAGCTAGACTCTGGTGCTAGAGAAATCAATTAAGTAGGAGCAAAGACAATCCAATATTAAACACTTTCAAAGATCTCCCTCCCATTCACCACAAACAACAACTCAGAGTTTACATCCACTGAATTCCTTGTCTTCTGTGCTTTAGAGTTCCAAGTCCGTTTAGTTTTATGCTGCAGAGGCACATCAGCATTTTGGTGCCCTCATATCTTAATTACATTGCTTTCTCCCCTTTCCCTTCTAGAGGAGCTGTCGCTAGGATGAAAATCCTTGTTCAAAGCACATCTCAGCAAGAAGGTGACTTTAGGGTTCATTATATAATTGATCAGACAACCTGCTAATTAAATGTATCTGGGCCTAATCAAAGGAGAGAGAGACTGCAGGAAAACACAGTGAAACTGTCAGCTAGGTGCATGAGGCTCAAAACCATCAAGGCGACTGGAGCTTGCTGGGTGGCTTAATCACATTAAAGCTAAGACTTTGAAAGGAGCTTAGCAGAGAGAATTGGCTCTGCATCATATCTTGCCCTGGATAGAGAAGATGGGATGGCCCGCACCTTAGCAATAAGCTCTGCTTCACATGGCTGCTCCTGCCAAGCTTGCTCAGCTCCTACAGTCTTGACTCAGCACATATAAAATCTGGGCCGAATTAGCTATGTGAATGGTCTTCTTCACGGTTCCATAGTCAGGCAGATAGATCTGGTGTATCTCCAGTGCTCAATAAACCCCTCACCCCTTGTTTCTGTTGGTTAAGAGCAATGAACTGCAACAAGGTATAGGCAAAACTGCCTTATGGTCTCTACTAATCCTACACAGGCAAAAGGGAGCAACTGTATCATTTGAGAAGATATTGAACAGTCTAGGATGGACAACATGGGTTGGAGCTAGAGGTAATATATGCTGAGGTCTATCTGAACCATAACAGTTTGGTCCTACCAATTCAAGACTACTCAGTCAATATGTACTCTGCAATCAAATGTTTCTTGTGCAAAAGGTAAATGACATGAGTTGTGATGACAGTTATTACATCTATTTCAGGAACATCTGGAAAGTCCAAATCATGATGGTAATGCTGAGAGAATCCTACCCAAAAACTGACTTGAAAAGTGAGGACAAATGCAAGATGAGCTGTTCAATGCCATGCAATAACTCAGGAGCGTGACTGTGACCCAAAGTCACTGGCATCTGCTCTAACTTGTGGGCAAAACTCCAGTTGTTTAATGATGTGGATAAAAACTCTAAGGCATGGCTCTGCCTGGTGTCATTCCTGGTTAGTGACTGACTGTACATTGCCCTGGAGCCCAGTGCTGTTTGCCCCGCTTCTTTTATCCACTGGCATCTCCAAAATGAAGCCACTAATGTTCACACACTGTTCAAACTCTTCAGTTTGCCACATACCCACTAATTGGTTGAGTGCTTTCAGACTTCTGATTGCTATGAAAGATCAGTGGCAAGAAGCTCCAACAGAGGGGAAGATCTGTCTGGGTACAGCAGAGATCTCCAGTATTCATAGACTTATAGAATTAGTTTGGTTGGAAGAGACATTTCAGATCATGAAGTCCAACTGTTAACCCAGCATTGCCAGGTCACCACTAAACCATGTCCCTCAGTACCACATCTACCTCCAGGGATGGTCACTCCACCACTTCTCTGGGCAGCCTGTGCCAGGGCTTGACAACCCTTTCAGAGAAGAAATTACTCCTAATATCCAACCTAAACCTCTTTTGCCACAATTTGAGGTAATTTCCTCTTGTCCTATCACTTGTTACTTGGGAAAAGATATTGAGCCCCACCTCACTGCAACCTCCTCTCAGGGAGTTGGAGAGAGTGAGAAGGTCTCCCAAGCCTCTTCTCCAGACTAACCAACCCCAGTTCCCTCAGCTGCTCCTCAAAACACTTGTGCTCTAGACCGTTCACCAGCTTTGTTGCCCTTCTCTGGACACACTCCAGCACTTCAATGTCCTTCTCGGAGTGAGGAGCCCCAAACTGAACCCAGGATTCGAGGTATGGCCTTCCCAGTGCCCAGTCTGGGAGGGCAATCCCTGCCCTAGTCCTGCTGGCCACACTAGTGTTGATCTAAGCCAGGATGCTATTGGCCTTCTTAGCTAACATAATTCATATGGAAGTACTTCCATATGAGTAAAAGTCAAAGTAAGATCGATATCACATTTTGCCTCTTAAAAAGAAAACTGAAAGAGATTATATGGTTTTATAAATCTGAACTAAATAAAAGTAGGTTTCCAAGACCTAATGAAGCTCACTTCAACCTGAATAGACCAGGAGGTAAGAACAGGAAAGAAGAAAAAGTAAAAGTCCATCTTTTTCTACAGACTATGCAGTCAAGCCATATCTCAGAGACTCTGCCTTTAATTATGCTCTCAAACATGATAATTGTTCCTTATAGGAAGCACCAGCTGGTTTTAAACCATCTTTCTCCTAAGAGTAGTTCAATATATTTACTACCAGCTCCCCAAGCATAACAACACACTCTGATTTGAGTCTTAACCACTCTGGGAATATCTAGCCACTGGATCTGAGTCTCCAGTTGAAGTCAACGTTGCACCATAAGCTCCACAGCTGTCACAGCAACAGAAACTACAACTTAACTCCTTTTTTGGAACACATTGCAGCATTGAACACAAAATTCCTGGGGCAAGTTGATGTGTATGTCAGGAAGAAAGGATGCTTGTATGTGTATGTATATGAGCTAAAATAGGAAATCCCAGTTTCATGCTAAACCTATAAAGCTCTAAAGTATTAATACTGGCAGAAGCTGAGGGGTTTTACCCAGCCCAAAAGACCCTGGGAGAATTTTTCTTTACTGTATAAGGAAAGGAAAATTCAAGGAAGTGGAAGAGCAGGGAAAATTAGGCAACAGCAAAAAAACTACCAAGCAATAGCCTTCACCCCATGAATGGCTTCTTTAGCAAGAACAATGGCTTCACTTTGTAATATTTATACAGAAATGAGAGAGAGAGAGAGAGAGAGAGAGAAAACGTTGCTTCTCTGTCCTCACCAGCGTGCTCCTTTAGGCACCTGCCAACTTTGCTTGTCCTAGGAACCCTTTTGCCATGCTGAACATCTCAAGAGCTCATCACAAAGAAGCCTGAGACAAAAACATTCTCAGTGACAAAAGGATGGACATCCAGCCTCCAAATTCCTGCTTTGCAAGGTTTTACAGCAAGTCAGTGCAGGTATTTCTTGCGTCAAAATGGCAAATGTCTAGCAGCCTGTCCCTCTTTGTCAATACACAGAAAGAGTGCAAGTAGAGGAGCCAAACGACCCCACTTATGCTCTTCTACTGATGGCACTGCAGCAAAACATTCATTTTAAAGCAAATCAGGGCTGTTATGAAGAGAAGAAAACAATAGGAGCTCCTATAAGTTGGAAATTTAACTTATATGGTGGAAATAACTCATGAAGTACTTGGATGGTCACCTGCAAGGGGTCCTTGCCTCTCCTGTTTCTGGTGAAGCAGTGAGATGCCTCAGCACAGGCACATCAAGTGGCAGAGCAGAGAGAAGAATTCAGATCTCCCAGCTTCCAGCTCACTCTGTTTCCTCTGTTATCTCCTCAAGAGGGAGTAGATTCAACCAGATCAGTGAGGAATTGCTCTTGCCTTAACCCAGCTATCAGCATCTTCCCATTCCTTTATCACAAGATGAGCCGGCTCTTTTCTTTCCTTCCCAAAAGCAAATGATCCTTGCATGATTTGTAGTGGCTGCATTAATTATGAAAACAGCTTATTTACCTCCCTATTTTTTCTAAACCACTCCAAAAAGCAACACCATTTAAATGGTGATGCAGTTGCAGTGCCCAAGGGAACTGCCTCCAAGGAATCCCAGCCACTGACTCGCTCCAAAATGCCCTTGGAAATGAGCAAGCTTGGCACAAACGCTGCTGTGGCAAATTCAATCACTGCTGTGTCCTGCTGCATTGTTATCTCCTGCTCACTTAAAAGAGCTGAAGTTCATCCTTGCTTTAATACCGTGTTGGCTAGTGAGATGACTTTGCTTAAGTGGCACTGGCTCTATTAATATTTAACTACAGAGAACAAGCAGAACAGAGCAAAATAAAGGCTTGGGCATTGAACTACCACTTGCATGGCTCTTTATTTTTTAACTATCTATTATCTCTTCAATAGTTATTTCCCATTTAAAAAGAAAAACCTTTTGGACAGTCAGTTGTGTTTAACACAGAGCTATTAGAAGAAAGAAATGTAAAAGATCAGGGTTCAGGCTACAGTAAATCTAATATCTCTTCAGAGAAAGGATTTGCAAAGCAGATGCCTCTGCCCAGTCATTGACACTCATTCCAGATGTTGCTTTATCAGTCCTTTCAGAAATCAGAGTCTTAAATCAAATCAAATCAAATCAATCTCTTTATTTTTTCACTACTTCCTTCCCAAATTACAGGGAACTGTAATATCACATATATTCTTTCAACAATGAAGCTAGTGCTGAGTCCCAGGGGTCACTTACTGGGTCCTGGCTTGCTCAACATCTTCATCAGTAATCTGGATGAAGGCACAGAGGGGACTCTCAGCCAGTTTGCTGATGGTACAGAACTGGGAGGAGTGGCTGACACAGTGGCAGGCTGTGCTGCCATGCAGGGAGAGCTGGACAGGCTGACAGTTGGGAAGTTCAACAAGAGCAAGTGTAGAGTCCTGTACCTAGGGAGGAATAACCTCATGGAGCAGGACAGGTTAGGGGTTGACCTGCTGGAAAGGAGATCCACAGAGAAGAACCTCAGAATGCTCGTAGACAAATGCACCATGAGCCAGCAATATGCCCTCATGGCCAAGGCGGACAATGGACTACTGGGGTGCATTCAGAAGAGTGTGACCAGAAGGTCAAGGGACCTTCCCCTCCCACTCTACACTGCCCTACTGAGGAAACATCTGGAGTTCTGGGTCCACTTCTGTGTTTCCCAGTTCAAGAGAGACAAGAAACTACTCGAGAGAGATCAGTGGAGGCTACTAAGATGCTGAGCTCACTAAAGCATCTCCGGGAAGAGGAAAGGCTGAGAGCCCTGAGGCTGCTTTGCCTGGAGAAGAGCAGAGCCAGAGGGGAGCTGCTCAGTGCTGAGCAAGAGCTAAAGGCTACAGGGGGCAAGAGGCTGGGGCCAGACTCTGCTCAGTGGTGCCCAGGGACAGGCCAAGGGGCAATGGGGACAAACTGGAACCCAGGAGGTTCCACATCAACATCAGGAAAAACTTCTTTACTTTGAGGATGCCAGATCCCTGGCCAAGGCTGCCCAGGGAGGTTGTGGAGTCTCCTTCTCTGGAGAGATTCCAACCCCACCTGGATGAGATACTGGGCAAGCTGCTGTGGGTGACCCTGCTGGGGGGTTAGACTAGAAGATCCCCAGAGCTTCCTTCCAACTCCCACCATGCTGGGATCCTGGGTATAACATGACTGCATAAGTCAATATCGAAATGCCTGAACTACTACTCTGTGTTAAATACAAATCTAGAAACAAAGGCTATGTTCATATTTTTAGGTCCGTTCTGAAGATGAGGACAAAGTTTCCAATTCTAGAAGAGATCTACAACTGCACAGAGTTTTCATTACAACAGGGTTAAAAAATGTTAACTCTCATTGGAACAGAGAGGATTTTCATTAAAGTTTGCAAACACTGTGTTCCAATATTTGTGAAGGAGGCTGAAAGACATGCAGAGTAATTCTTACAACAGTATTACATGTGTTCTTCTCTGGGAGCCTATTCATATTTCCCCAGTATTATTCCCAGAACTCCAATAATTCTAATCCTCTTCTCAGACACATTACAAACTTTCTGCCTCTTCTGTGCTTTTAGCTTCATAAACTCACAGCAATTGGCTATATTTGTAGAGGTAAGTAAATGTTCTTTAATCCTGGAGCAATCCCTTCTGGACTGAGGAAGAGAAATGCTTAAGCAACAGTTGGGAAGAGAACTAGAGCCTCACTTGGCTGCCCCTCCTCCAGCTCATCTTTCAGCCCTTAATGAAGTTAGTCATCTCACATTAGATATAATGGTGCCAGGCAAATTGTGAATGATGCCAATAACTTGGGCAATTTTCTGAAAAGCCACTTCAGCTGCTAAATTCTCCTACTTCTTCATTTTCCTGATCTTGCTAATGGAATAATTTGGAATTAAGGCTAGCTAAAAGGATAAAGAAGATGCAAATAACATGGAATAGTTTGCTGTAACACAGGGTGAGGATGCCATTCCTGAGTCTTGATCTTACAAGCACTTCAGACATGTTTTTACATATATATATATATATGAGACTGACAGAAATTGTGAGGCTGGGTTCCTGCTACATGCAAAAGTGGAGGAGATTTTAGTATAGGAAGGAAACTGAAATGGAAAATTTGAGAAACGACCTGTGTGAACCTCATGAGGTTCACCAAGGCCACGTGCAAGGTTCTGTACCTAGGTCAGAACAAACCCAGTATCTATACAGGCTGGGGGATGAAGGAATGGAGAACAGCCCTGGGGAGAAGGACTTGAGGGTACTGGTGGGAAAAAAACTGGACATCAAACAGCAATATCTGCGTACAGCCCAGAAGCCAACTGTCTCCTGGGCTGCATCCCCAGCAAGTCAGGGAGGGGATTGTGCCCCTCTGCTCTGCTCTGGGCAGACCTCACCTGCAGTGCTGGGGCCAGCTCTGGAGTCCTCAGCACAGGAGAGACATGCACATGGTAGAGTGGGTCCCAAATAGGCCACAGAAATGATGTGAGGACTGGCAGCTCTCTGCTGTGAGGGCAGGCTGAGAGAGTTGCAGTTCTTCACCCTGGAGAAGAAAAGGCTCCAGGGAGAATTTTTTGTGGCCTTTCAGTGCTTAAAGGGGCCTAGAAGAAAGATGGGGACAGACAATTTAGCAGAGCCTGTTGAGAGAGGAGTGATGGTTTGAAACTCAAAGAGGGAGATTCAGACTACATATGAGGAAGAATTTTTTTGTGCTGAGAGTGGTGAGACCCTGGCCCATATTGCCCAGAGAGGTGGTAGATGTCCCATCTCTGGAACTGTTCCAGGTCAGGTTCTCTGGGGCTCTGAGCAACCTGATACAGTTGAAGATGTCCCTGCTCAGTGCAGAGGGGTTTGACTAGATGACCTTT
>VWZO01021178.1:101998-123402 GCA_013396975.1 Bucco capensis | reverse complement strand
AAACCCAGTATCTATACAGGCTGGGGGATGAAGGAATGGAGAACAGCCCTGGGGAGAAGGACTTGAGGGTACTGGTGGGAAAAAAACTGGACATCAAACAGCAATATCTGCGTACAGCCCAGAAGCCAACTGTCTCCTGGGCTGCATCCCCAGCAAGTCAGGGAGGGGATTGTGCCCCTCTGCTCTGCTCTGGGCAGACCTCACCTGCAGTGCTGGGGCCAGCTCTGGAGTCCTCAGCACAGGAGAGACATGCACATGGTAGAGTGGGTCCCAAATAGGCCACAGAAATGATGTGAGGACTGGCAGCTCTCTGCTGTGAGGGCAGGCTGAGAGAGTTGCAGTTCTTCACCCTGGAGAAGAAAAGGCTCCAGGGAGAATTTTTTGTGGCCTTTCAGTGCTTAAAGGGGCCTAGAAGAAAGATGGGGACAGACAATTTAGCAGAGCCTGTTGAGAGAGGAGTGATGGTTTGAAACTCAAAGAGGGAGATTCAGACTACATATGAGGAAGAATTTTTTTGTGCTGAGANCTGTGTGAACCTCATGAGGTTCACCAAGGCCATGTGCAAGGTTCTGTACCTAGGTCAGAACAAACCCAGTATCTATACAGGCTGGGGGATGAAGGAATGGAGAACAGCCCTGGGGAGAAGGACTTGAGGGTACTGGTGGGAAAAAAACTGGACATCAAACAGCAATATCTGCGTACAGCCCAGAAGCCAACTGTCTCCTGGGCTGCATCCCCAGCAAGTCAGGGAGGGGATTGTGCCCCTCTGCTCTGCTCTGGGCAGACCTCACCTGCAGTGCTGGGGCCAGCTCTGGAGTCCTCAGCACAGGAGAGACATGCACATGGTAGAGTGGGTCCCAAATAGGCCACAGAAATGATGTGAGGACTGGCAGCTCTCTGCTGTGAGGGCAGGCTGAGAGAGTTGCAGTTCTTCACCCTGGAGAAGAAAAGGCTCCAGGGAGAATTTTTTGTGGCCTTTCAGTGCTTAAAGGGGCCTAGAAGAAAGATGGGGACAGACAATTTAGCAGAGCCTGTTGAGAGAGGAGTGATGGTTTGAAACTCAAAGAGGGAGATTCAGACTACATATGAGGAAGAATTTTTTTGTGCTGAGAGTGGTGAGACCCTGGCCCATATTGCCCAGAGAGGTGGTAGATGTCCCATCTCTGGAACTGTTCCAGGTCAGGTTCTCTGGGGCTCTGAGCAACCTGATACAGTTGAAGATGTCCCTGCTCAGTGCAGAGGGGTTTGACTAGATGACCTTTAAAGGTCCCTTCCCACTCAAACCACTCTGATTCTATAAATTCTTCACTTATGACCTTTAAGTAGCCTGTAACATTCAGCAGAACAGGAATGATGCCTTCAAATGAATCTATTGCTCTGTCTATTACACATTTATAAAGCACCTTAGAAATGAGAGCTTCAAAGGATGTTTTTCAAAGGATTCATTAATTAGATCACAATAATCCAATGAATTAGGTGTTACAGTATTCCTTTTAAAGACTGTTAAACTTCAGTGTCAAAAACTCAGTAAGAATCAAAACTCAGTATGGAGCAAAGAGGAGACTGAGCCTGGAAAATAAGGAGAGTAAATAAGTTTTATCTGTGAAGGGCAAGTTATTTATTAACTAAGACAAGAGCCTAGAGTGAACTGAAGGTGGCCCAGGATCATTACAAGGAATTACAGGCAATATTAGGATTATTTTGATAGTAGATATTTGTTAGGTACCCAGAAGAGGCAAAATGAGGTGGAGATGCAGAACAGGCAGATGAAAAGAGGGCACAGGTTGCAATCAATGGGAGGTTTCCATTCTGGATATTCTCCCTTGATCACTTGCTGCTTACTATCCATATAAATCTGGTCACCATCTTCACAGTTCCTCCTCAGAACCCTTACCCTTGCTGAAGACACACATGAAAGCAGGTTACTTGTTAAGCTACCACTACCAAATCAAGCACTCCCCAGATCAGCTTTGCCTTCTTTCATTCTAAAGAAAAAAGGTGAAACACAGCATTTTTAATATTACCTCTTCTTTTCTCACCATTTGCCTTAAAGGCTCCCTCAAGGCCAGTCCCTTGCATGTGAAAGTCATGAATAAACTGATTAACTTCCCAATTAATGACATATCCAAGGGCTTTATGAGCTGAGAATACTTAGACCCTCCCAGCATCAGATGCTATTTTACTTGAAGTGGTGCAAGGAAACTTCTGGGGCTCATAGAAAATGAGCTATTTAGCAGAACAGCACATGTCCTGCTGGCCAAAGATGAGGGATGTCTTGGGGTGGTGCAGGAGGTAACTTTGGTCTCAATTTTGATCTTTCTGTCTGATTATCTTAGAGTTTCTCAAAGTTGCAGCTGAACACCTCTCTGCATCACATCACATTCACTTGTTTGAAAAGCAGGGAGCATCCCTCATTTTATTTCCTCATACCAAGCCCACACGCTGATCCTAAGCCATGTGTTGCAGCACTGGAAAGAGGGGGAATTCATAAGCAATAACAGCAAGAACATTTGAGATGGAGCCAGTTTGGGATCAGCTCCAGAGAGATGCTGAAAAAGACTTGGAGAGTGCATTTGAGGTCTATATCCCTCCCTGGGTTTGACCCACTGTTTCCTGAATAGGTGATGTCTCAAGAAAGAAGACAATTTTAATGAGCTGGAATAGCTCTTCCCAAGGACAACAGTAACCTCTGTGTGAAATAAATCTTCAGTGGTTGTTTACTTATAGCACTGTATTTTAATCCCCTGATCTGGGGACAGCCCAAGGCTCTGCAGAGCTCAGATACTCTGAGTAATAGCCAAATCTAAGAATGAAAGATGAAGTTGGAAGCCTGAGATTAGCAAAATTCATCACACAATAGAGAAAGAGGTCTTAAGTAGATCAGAAAAATGAGAGAGGGAAAAGGGCTGAGGCTGCACTGCCATTAGCTGCTGTCTGGCAGAGCTCATTAGGTTAGGCTTTTTTAACCAAAGGAGTCAACCCCAAGTATGTGTGTGTGTGTTGGAGCTGAAACATCACAAGCAAGCAGGAAGCTCCTGCTGGGAACACAGGGAGCAGAGCTCTCCCTGTTTCTCTGGTTGAGGTTAGAGAAATGGTTGGGGATATGCTACCCTGTGGAGTTCAAGAGCAAAGGAAGCATTGAAGAGCCAAAAGCATGGCACTGGGAAGGGGAGAGACAAAAGGCAGCAGATGCAGTGTGCTAGCAACTGGTTCTGATGGTCATTTACTGGTGTGTTGCCAGCTCACTGAGGACTCAAAGTGATCACAGGCCAAGAGTGAGAAGCAAGGACAACCTGGGGATGATATGCAGAATTATGAAAGGATTTATTCATGTTAATATTCTTATAAGGATAATTTGTCTATGTATGACAGCAAGAGGAGAACGGAAGAAAACTTTCCTCTTGCTGCCCAGTGTAAGAAATAAAAGTCAAAACAAAACCAACCCCCAAAACATATAGAGATATATATATAAAAATAAATATATAAGATGAGAAACTGTTTGCCCCAAGATGGGGAATAATTCCCATGCCTTGCAACGAAAGGATCACAAACTCCACATTGGAAAGGGCAGCCCAATAACTTACTTTCTGCACTTTCTATCACCCCCACCAAAAATAAACTCCCTGGCAAGTCACAATGCTTACAGTGGAAGAGGAGCCAGGATCTCCTATAGCAACAGTGGTTTGGCAGAAAAGAAACCAGACTGCAAAGATCAGCTAAGAGCAAACGCTAGGTAAGAAGGTGCTCTCTTCATGTTCTCCTTTGTCCCTGAGGTTTTGTCCAATTGGATCTTACATCCTGGGCTTCCATCTACTATTTTCTTGTGCCTAGTTAGAATCATGGAATCTTTTTTGTTGGAGAAGACCTTTAAAATCATCAAGTCCAACCGTTAACACAGCACTGCCAGGACACCACTAAACCATGTCCGTAAGTGCCACATCTACAGGTCTGTTAAACCTGGTGACAGCTGTTCCTCACAAGACCTGTGCTCTAAACCCTTCAACAGCTTCACTGTCCTTCTCTGGACACACTTCAACACCTCAATGTCCTTCTAGGAGTGAGGGGCCCCAAACTGAACCCAGGATTTGAGGCCTCACCAGTGCAAAGTACAGGCGAACAATCCCTGCCCTAGTCATGCTGGCCACGCTGTTGCTGATCCAAGCCAGGATGTTGTTGGCCTTCTTGGCCTCCTGGGCACACTGCTGGCTCAGCTTCAGCTGCTGTCAACCAGCACCCCCAGGTCCTTTTCTGCTCAGCAGCTTTCCAGCTACTCTGTCTCAAATCTAGACGATTGCATACAGTTGTTGCTACCCAAGTACAGGATCCAGCACTTGTTTAACCTTATCCCATTGACGTTGGCCCATTGAGCCAGCCTGGCTAGATCGCTGTGCAGAGGCTCCTTAACCTCCCTATCCTCCACCAGATCAACCCTCCCACCCAACGTGTGTGTCACCCACAGAAGGTTGACATCTGCGATCAGGAAGGGCACTAGTTTAGTACTAGTTTTCTCCAACTGCTGGCCATAAATCCCTTGGAGGTCATCCAAAGGTTAAAAAAAAAAGAGAGCTGCCAGGTAGCAACAGCTAAATCCCTGCAGGGGTGGCAAATAACAGAGACCTGCTATTCCTTACTCCAATTTCTACACTTCCAAGAAAACTTCAAATTACTTTTAACTGCTGGAAAGAGCTCAGCTCCTTCCAAATGAGGAAGTCAATAAAGCAGAGCTGTTTTTCACTCTCCTCTCCTGCAGGGACCAGTTAATACTGACTGGTGGAGATCAATCCCAAAACAGATGAGCTGAAAGGGCCTTTCACGTGCCCAAAGCTGACTAAAATGTCATCATTACAGTCAAAGATCTGGGGAGACATGACAAGGAAAATAGACGATTGTCCCACAGCAGCTGTGGCTTGCTTAAGAAGCTCCTGCCTCCTGTGTCCTCAGGCATGTGTTTCCTTCCATTCCTTGAAGATGTTGGGCTGGTGTAATTCCACTCACTACAGACATCTCTGGGGAAGTGTGTTCTAACTCCCAGGTTAATAAGAAACCTCCTCATAAAGGCAGATTGAGCAAGTACAGGAGCATTGATCCACTGCAGAGGGAGGAGAGCAAGAAAGGAGACCAACTAACTCTGCAGAGGTGAGGGAGGAAAAAAAATCAGGTTAATCCATTTTGAACTCACACAAACAATACCAAGTTAAACCAAACCATACAGGCATCCCTGCTTCTTTGGGAGACAAAGGGAAGGAGTGTAAAATATGGTACTGGCAACCTAAATCAGGGCATCTGGAGTATTTAGTCGTTCAGATCCCTCCTCTTCATACTACCCACTGCCAGAGAATAAAACAAAAGGGCTAGGGAAGCACCTTCCTTTCTTAGATGCACTGCTGAGCTCAGCTCAAGTGTTCTTCCTCTCCATAGACTGGTTTTACTGGGGGATCTGAGTGCTCCCTGACAGACTTTCAACTCCCTAACACAAGCAGGAAGAAAATCATATATATATTACATCTAAAACACATTACTCTCTCTAAAAAAAAAAAGGTAAGTTCTTTCAGTTACAATAATAGTTCAATAAATACCCCACTTTTCCTTTGTCTGAAGTCATCCTGTGCAGTGAATGAGGCATCACAGAAGAGAAGGAATGACTCCAATAGGATTTTACACTTGAAAATATCATCATCATATGTCTGCAGATGTATATGGTATAACCATTCCATTTTACTGGAAAGAAAAGAAGTTTTTTCTAGCCTAGCAATCCTTCCTGCATTCATTTTAACGAGTGGAAAAGGAGGAGGTGAAGAGGGATGGCAAATTTTCTGTGAGGCTTGTCTGAGAAAATAAAGACAGAGAGGTGTCCATGGGCTGTGCATGCAAACTTGTTGTAGGACTAACACGGTAAAAATCACACCAAAAATATGTTTAAAATATGACTGAAAACATAAAGCCAAGAAGCTCCACACTATAAAGTTTTAAAGCCCTCCCCAATTTAGTCTCATTGTAATACTCATGAGAATCAATACAGATATGTGTAGAGAAGTTGGCATAATTGTCTACAATATAATTCCTTATATGTGCTCAATTCAAAGGCATGGCTAGGGAATACACAATCCCGTCAAGTGGAGAAGATATATGTATGTATAACATATATGATCCCTAATATAGTTTTTCCATGGTCCTTTATTATAGCCACTTGTGGCACCATTTTTTTCCTGCCCTTATCTTGAATATAGAGGAATGACTAATGGGATCCCCTAGAAGGCCTATGAATTCTGTATCTTTTCTTTTAGGACATTATTTCTAAGCATGATGGAATAAAGACTCCCTGTTATTTTATTCTAAACATCACAGCTTTCAGTTTTAATCCTGAATTTCTCCCCCACATTCCACATTAGATTCTCCAACAGGAAATTCTTTCTCGGCAAAAACCCTGAAACTTTATCAAGTAAGATAATTAATGTCTAATATTCATCCTTCACCTCATCCAGAAGTGAAGGAAGCTGAAGAACACATTCAAGAAACTGGAACTGAAAATATATGTCAGTAAATTCAAGCAAAAACCCTCCTAAAAGAAAGGATTATGTTTACATTTCCCAGATGGCATATTGAATCTCACCAAAATCAGATTTCACTTTTTACCTTCTACAACTTGATTCATGTTCTGGTTTTAATCAAGCAGAAATTGGAAATGAAAAGAAGGAAAAAATAATGATAACTCTTGTCAATGGCTGCCTATGAGCTTTATTCAGCTTTTTCTTACCATTCTTCAGCTATTTCAATCTCCTCAGGAAAGGTCATCAAAGCAACAGTTCTACCAGCATTCTGTCTGAAACAGAACCACCAGAAGGGGAAAAAAAAAAAAGGCTAGGAAAATTGCAAAACAAAATAGTAAAGAAGCCAAATTTCCCCCAAAAGGGAAAAGGGCCGAGCTCTGATTAATATTCAAGAGGCTCCTTACCAGCACTATCTGACCCAGAAGAGCATGGCAGGTACAGCAATGATGTCATTACTGTGACACAAATTCCTCAAACTCAGCATGCACTTTCTCCTTGGGTGCTGCTAATCAGCTTAATTAGCATTTTGATTGAAACAAGGGAGAATAAGCATTGATTGCACTCTGCAACCATGCAGGATGCCTTCAGTTTATACCTAGCCTGAGTTTGTTCTTGCTAACACAGATCAGGCTTGGTGTGCAAACCTCATTTTTCACTCTTTTTCTTTCATCTCTGTGCCTCAGCTTCATAGTAAAACAGGAGTAATGATCAAACAACAGGATGACCTACTCACTTTCATAACCTACTACTTCCAGCCATGAAGCCTTGCTGAAGAAACCCACTCTGGGTGCAAGATTCAGAGAAGTTGAACACTGCTGCTTGATTATTTAATGCATTAGTCAGGATGTTACCTTTTTTGTTGTGATGTACTTTAAGTATTAAGCAGAGGCTCACTGGGTGCTGAGAGGCAGCTCTTGCTACTTTCTGCAGCTACAGGAGTTAATGACTGTGAAGTGGTCAAATATTCCTGTAATTAGGCCAGTAAAAATAAAATAAAATCAAATAAACTTATAGGTACAAATCATGAGGAAGAATTAAAGATATTGCTTCCCTCACTAAGGCATCTGAAAGATGCAGATCTCTCTTTTATTCTGTGCTCATCTAGCTCTTTTCCTAAATGATCATAAATGGTAGAAAACTCTTGGATATAATATTTATGACCATATCTAGTAGACTATTTGGCCAATATAAAACAGTGCTTTAATGTATGAGAAATATCTTCACTGTTCAGTTTTAGTTCACCTCTGCTAGCTACTGTGGTTTATGTTGTATAAAATCAGACTTGTTTGTACTGTTTAGGGGAAAAGAACAAAAAAAAAAAAAAAGAGGGATTACCCCAAAGATAATTTTTTCTTTAAGTCTGTTCAAATATCTCTCCGACTGGAAGGAACAACAATTTACTGGATGAAGGGAATCTTCAGCCCAAACTCTGCCTGGTGATGTCAGCTGCCTCTTTGCCATCTGCTTCTCAGCAGGAAGAAGAGAGGACTGTTCTGCCAGAGGGAATTCCTCCCTAAAGGCTGATATTTGGCAGCCACAGTCCTAATACTGAGGCTTAACAGAGCAGTAGGAAGCACTCTCAGCACCTGTGACTCAAGGTGCAGCTCCTTTGCCACTGCCTGCATACATAGAATTGCTGAATGGTTTGGGTTGGAAGGGACCTTTCAAGGTCATCTGACCAAAGGGATGCTCCAGACCATATCATGTCAAGCTCAGCATCTAAAGCTGAGAGAAGAAGGAGGAAAGGGAGGATGCTTCTTCCTAATGTGNCTAGTTGGGGATGTCCCTGCCCACTGCAGGGGGGTTGGACTAGATGACCTCCAGAGGTCCCTTCCAACCCTAACCGTTCTATGATTCTATGATTCTATGTTTGGAGCAGTGGTGTTTGTCTTCCCAAGTAACCATTACACATGATGGAGCCCTGCTCTCCTGGAGATGAACACCTGCCTGACCATGGGAAGTTGTGAGGGAATTCCTTTTTCTGCTTTGCTTTTGCTTTACCTATTCAACTGTCTTTATCTCAACCCATGCCTCTTCTCACTTTTGCTCTTCCCATTCTCTCCTCCATCCCATCAGGGAGGAGTGAGCTGCATGGGGCTGAGTTGCTTCCTGGGGTTAACCCATAACGGAACTCAGGAAGAGAAACATAACTGGTGAGAAATTAAATAACAATGGAGAAATAACAATAGAAAACATAAGTGGCAGAGATGAACCAAACCTCAACCCTAGAGAGAGGAAGAAAGAAGCAAATGGAGACACTGAATCATTGGCATCCTGACACTCTAAAGGGACCACTTTTGTAATGAAGGAGAAATTTCACACAGTAAATTTAAACAAAAAGCATACAGCATTTTTCCCCTCAAAGCATACCAGATTTATTATACACAGTGTTATCAGCTGTAGAGAGAAGAATGTATATGGCATTGAGCCATGCAGGTGAAGGCTACCCAGTAACTCATCTTTTCATAATGGATTTCTCAGATCATTTCAGAGATCCAATGGTCTAATTCTTTTCATGTCAGAGTCTTCAGTCTGCTGTGAAATACTGAAGGGGTTGCTGGTAAGTTCTCCTTGTCTCCATTTGTTTCTGGAGGGTTACTGACTTTGGTTCTAAGGGATCTTTACTCCAAGCTGAAACCCTAGAAGCCTCTTGGTGAAAAGGGGAAAAAAAACAAACAGGAAAAGAAAAAAAAAGACAAGAAAAAAACAGAACAGAAGCTTCCAAGTTTTCATTTATAGATATCTAGGATATAAAAATGACTTAGCTGAGCATTGCCTTTGCCTGCTAGCAATAGGCACTGCTGCCTGCACAGATTTGCATGTGAAAGATAGAAGTTAAGAGCCTAGTCTTACCAATCACCAGCTCACTCACACAGGTGAGGGTCTAGACCCATTCAGAACATGAGCTTTGGTCTCAGTGTGGCTATATGAATTGATACTAGGTGAAAAGAACTTCTGCTTTGATTTGAATATAGCTCATTTCATCTGTTCCAAAGTCTGGGACTTGTCTCATTTTCGGCTGGAGGTTTCCATTATCTTTAAGCACATAGTTCATTCTGAATCTGTGTATACCCTTCATTTCATTTGAAAGGCTTGAACTTTTCCATGAAATCATGAAACACAAGTGGGTTCTTAGCTGCTAGAAAAGGAAAACCAAAACTAAACCCAGCACTAGGTATTATGGCTTTACTATAAATACACAGACTCACAAAGGTTGGAAGAGGCCTCTAAGATCATCAAGTTCAACCATACCTATCACTAACATGCCTCTAAACCATGGCCCTAAGTAGAGCATCTATATGTTTCTAAATCTAAACCATCTCAGGGCTGCTTCTTTCTCAGTGTCCTTCTGAAGGTCATCTATCTGACCAGCTCTACTTCAGACAGTGTTTTCTTGCACAACTGGGCCATCTTCCTCATTGCATGGCCTTCTATGCCACCATCACACGTTATCTGGTGACCAGCTTGTTGTCTTCTCTGAGAGAAGAGGTAGAGCCTATACTGTTGTCACATGCAATCACTTGTAACCTGACCAGCCGAGAACTCCATTTGCTGGAGCAATGTGAAATACTTGTGGTTCCCACCAGCAGCAGGATCTGGTCAGAAGCCAAGATTCTATGCTTAGTACTGACAGCAGATCAACATCATTAGACCCTAAAGGAGATGAAAGACTCCTAGTGAAAATAGAAATTACCTTTTACCATCAAGATTTCAAGTTATATTAAACCAGCATTCTTATCTTCCCCTTTCCTTCAGTCAGAATGCCTTTTCTAGCAGGAGTTCTCATGAAATTCAATTCAAGCAATGAATCAGAGACTGGAACATCAATCCATTAAGCTTCCTGTTCCTTATTAAATGTAGAGGTGGAGAGGTTCAAACTTTATTTAGTCTGTTCTAGATTAAGATAGGACAATGTAATCTCATCTAGTTTAAGCTTCTTTCCAGATTTGCTCTGAAGGGTTGTAACTTGTTTTCCCAGTGGAAAACCTGGAATCCAGGCCATTCTCCATGGCACTGAGATGAGATCCATGGAATCATAGAATACCTCTAATTGCAAGGGACCTGTAGATGTCATGGAGTCCAACTCCTTGCTCTGCCTAACCATCCACCATCCCACAAGGTTTTGCTGATACTCTGGTAGCTCTGAGACTAGGCCAAAGCTTCTAGTGCCTCTTGTTGATTCCTTCTGCTGTGCATGTGAAGGTAAAGACATTTCAGATGTGCTCCAGAACATCACAGAGAAGACCAAAGTACCTCACTAGAACATCACCCCTAAAAAACTGGTGTGTCACCCCCAGGCTTATCTCTAGTAATTCTGGTTTTATCCCTTTCCCCCTTCATATGCAGTTTCAAGCTCTTCCAAGGAGTCCTGCTAACACTTGTATTTCTCCCTTTGAGAAAGGATCATCACAAAAGCATCAACAGACAGAACTTAGGGGACATTCTAACTCTTTCACAGGTGGAAAAATGCACCCAAAAATATACCTGCAACACAGCTAGGGACTGATACTAGATCCTCTGGATCTCAGGTTAGTTCCAACCATAAAGCAAGTTACTCTTGAGAGTAAATTGCCTAAAACCAATTGTGTTATTTCTTTATGGTAAAGCTTATGGGACTGTCACCAATAGAAAGCCATGTTAACTCCTTTCTTCTATAGAATAGACATTCAAATGAGAATAGGCATTCAAATGAGAATAGGCATCCCTCTGGAAAACCTAGGTTGAATTGATTAACAGCTTTGAGTAGAAGAGTCTTGAAAAGTAGATTCTAAACTGTCCACCTGCATAAACACAGGAGACAAGACCTATGCTTACTCTCACTTTCCTACACCAACCCTTTCTTCTGCCATAAAAGCATTTCTAACTTCTCCCAGGTTATGAAGTAGTTTCCTTCCAGAGGGGAAGGCTTTAGACTCTCTACCCCAGCTACAGGTAACACAAAGAGGTGACTCTCCATGATGCCCACTGGCAGCTGCCAAGCCTGGTGAAGCATGGAAGCAGTTTGTGAATGGCAACAGTGGAATCCCTGAGTGGTTTTAGTTAATGAGTGCCAGGAAGCTCAACCAGCAAAGAGGAAGATATTTCCCAGAGACATTTGAAAGCCTTCAACCAGCCGAAAACCATTTATACTCCTGAGCAAAGCAAAAAGCATCCTAATTAAACAACTTTTTGTGCTTTTGTTTTTTGGTGTCTCATGAGTTGTGGGAATATAGAGCCTTAGGAAAATTTTACATCAAAAAAAACCCCTTTTCCCCCCCACCAGTGTGATTATCCATTATTAATATCCTTTAACTTCTGCATATATTGAGGCACATCAACAAATGAAAGCAGCAAGTCAGCCTGTCAGGTAGTTCATGAAGTACCATAGGGAATGATCAGTGGAGGATGAGTGGCCAAAATCTCTTGATTCTGCACTCTGTATTTGAGCTGAGGACCAATAAATGTGAGCATAGCATGGGCATGCTGAAAGTCCACAGGGCTCTGAAACACACCACCCTGCAGCAGAGCTTTTGGGAGAGCAGAGAAACTTGATGCTCTGCAACTTCATGGCTCAACTCTACTTCTGAACATGCAGGAAGGAAGGTTACAGTTAAAGCTGAAGGGTGACAGATCTTCAGCTTGCGCATTTGCTTGGGCTTCTGAAAGCCCAAAGAGAAAGACTCTCTGAAACCCACAATAGTTAAGGCTGGAAGGTGAGACTGAAAGAAGCCAACCAAAATGATGTACACAGAATCACAGAATCACGAAGACTGGAAAAGACCCCCAGGATCATCAAGTCCAGCCTATGACCCTATACACCCAACATCTAAACCATGCCACTCAGTGCCACATCCAATCTTTTCTTAAACACCTCCAGGGACGGTGACTCCACCACCTCCCTGGGCAGCCTATTCCAGAGACCAATCACCCTCTGCGTCAGGAAGTGCTTCCTAATGTCCAGTCTAACCCTCCCCTGCTGCAGCTTCAAGCCATGGCCTCTTGTCCTGTCACTAGCTGCCATGGAGAAGAGCCCAACCCCTACCTGACTACAACTTCCCTTCAGGTAGTTGTAGAGGGCAATAAGGTCACCTCTGAGTCTCCTCTTCTTCAGGCTGAACAGTCCCAGTTCCCTCAGCCTTTCCTCATATGGCTTCCCCTCCAGCCCCTTCACCAGTTTCGTTGCTCTCCTCTGGACCCTCTCCAGCACCTCAACATCCTTCTTGAAGTGAGGGGCCCAGAACTGGACACAGTACTCAAGGTGAGGCCTCACCAGTGCAGAGTACAGTTCAAAATAAAGCCATTAACTCTCACTGTGAAACGTCATTTGATTTTATGCTAAACTGTCACATGGCTGAGAAGCTGCATTGTCATCTCATTCTCACCCTACACAGAATTTCTGGGAAAGTTACTGTAAACTTGTGATTTTTATTCTCCAGCAGGTCCAGAGGAAGACAAGAAAACCCTTCTGAGATCTAGCCTTCAAACTCTCCCTCACACAGGGACGGGAGTTGAAACTCTGTGTGGTTTCAGAAGCTCTTGTAAGATTTTTCAGGAGGTTGCATGAACATTAAAACAACATGAAAGGTGGTGTGTTCCCATTCCCTAGCAGTTTCCTTACATGCATTCTAGCCAGAATATCCCTGGAGCCTGAGAAGCTGACTGCAGAACAACGACAACCTGACAGGATTTACCTTTTCAGTAGGTGTACCGTCTTGGGAGGTGATGCTTCTCCTCGTATGCCAAACTACCCCTGGACCTTCTCATCCTACTAGCCCAATGGAGACTGTTCCACAGAGCTGCCTGGACCCCCCCCACAGCATCCAGCCTGTGGAAGAAACAAATATTGAAAAAGTGTGATACAGCAATTAAATCTTCTCACAGAATCACAAAGGTTGGAAGAGACCTCTAAGGTCATCAAGTCCAATCATACTTATCACTATGATACCACTAAACCACATTCCTAAGTAGAGCATCTATACATTTCTTTAACACCTTCTCAAAGCATAATTTGAAAACATTGGAAAAGAGTAACTCACACAGACTAAAACAGGATATAGAGCTGTCATTACCCAATCTGAGTTGGTGGGTTGTGCTATGACCTCAATATACTTGGGTGTCCAGTACAGCTGCTGAAGGCACAGTTAATTTCAAGAAGACATTAAGACACAGATATAGGACAAAAGGAAATGGCCTCAAGTTGTGCCAGGGGAGGGTCAAGTTTGGTTTTAGGAACAATTTCTTCCCAGACATAGTGGTTAGGCATTGGCAGAGGCTGCCCAGGGCAGTGATGGAGTCACCATCCCTGCAGTGGTTCAAAAAACGTGTATACTTGGTGACATGGTTTAGTGGCATGGGGGTGCTGGGACTTGATGATCTTGGAGGTCTTTTCTATCCTTAACGGTTCTTTAAGTAGAGATTTCAAAGGCAGCAATTAGGCACTAATGTTATCGCCTAACCTTGCATATGAAATGCCTTTCTCTTTCACATGCTGAGCAGGAAAGGAGCATGTGTTACTGCTCTATTTCTGTGATAAGTAGCTCCATCACCCATCATACAGGGTATGGTGGCAGGAATTAGGTCACAACAGTGAAACACAGACACCTCTTGAAGGCAAGGTATTGGGAACTTCCTTCATTGAGAGTCTTACATGCACACTGTGGTAAAAATGAAAACTGGATAAAGGTTTAAAAATTATTTACTCTGAGAATGGTTTTCAAGTTTCTGCACCAAATGCCTGGTTTGGTCAATGAATAAATAAATAAACATTAGAAATAATAATCACACATCAAATTTCAGTGCTTGGAAACACTTGAGAGGAAGGAGATATCATTTCAAAGCTTTCAAAAACATTGCTCATTCAGCCACAGAAAAATTAATTTGACTGTTTCTTGTTTATGACAAAAGATAAAAGTCTGGTGACTGCAGATAACCCAACAAGTCCCTGCTGCTGTTTTTATCTAAGACCTGTCTGCTGTCTATTCCTTTGGCCTTGGCTGCCTAGCAACCTCCATACAGATTTCTGAGCCTATAGGAATTTTAGAGAGTTTCCATTTCCATATTGATCTGTCAGAACATCTCAAAGGAGGATACAGAAACTAAGAGCTGGTTGTTCCTTCCTTTTAAGATTGGACTCCAAACATGTCACCTTAGTGGCTTAGAGCAGGACAGAGCATTTGGGTTTGCAAGGAGAGGTACCTATCTCCTTAGCACTGCTTGGGAGCTAACTACATCCCACTTGCCCTGAGACAAGGAATGAGTCTTTTTATTGATAAAGTAACAGGCACTGAAATTTATTGTCTTCCCTGATGATTCTTTACAGAATAAATGAATCCTTAAGGTTGGAAAAGACCTCTGCGATCATCCAGTCCAACAGTCCACCCAACACTCCCATGCTCACCACTGAAGCATGGCCCCAAGCACCACAGCTACATGTTCTTCAGCACCAGAAAGAAAGAAAAAGAGTTGGTGAAAGATGTCTCCCAAAGAGCCCCATTTGATGTGGTAAAGGCATTCCATCTGTTCATAGCATGGCATGCAGTCATATAGTGGGCATGTGGACTTTGGGTCTCACTGGTTCTGACCTCACATGGCAAACTTTTCATCTACTTCTGGATCAAACTGAAGCCTGAAAAAAACAGACCAAAAGGGTTGATAAGCCCTGGCCCAGGCTTATCCAGGGATGGACTGAAAAGAAGGTGTGGTGCCAAGGGACATGGTTTAGTGGTGACCTGGCACTTAACAGTTGGACTTGATGATCTGAAAGGTCTCTTCCAACCACAATGATTCTATAGCAATGTGCTTTGATCACTCCATCCCATTTCTTTCTGCTAAGTTGGTCTGTAGCTCTGTTTAATACTGAAGGAATATCCAGGGAATCTGTGAGAGAACATGACTTTGAAACCAGATCTCCTCATTTTCACTTTTTGTACAACAATTGTAGGATGATGGAAGGATTTGTAAATCCTGGTGTTTACTTATACTTAGGCATCAATATTTATTTAACCTGAATTTCATAGCATGAAGTAAGTATATTTGAAACAAATAAATCTCCATAATATTGTTACAAGAAACAAAAACTATATTGGCTGGTAAAGCAGTGTCCAAGGAAATAAAACATAAGCAACTCAAACATAACCTGCTGGTTAAGAGAGAAATATTCATTTATATATTCATTCATCAGAGATTCTCTTCATTAAAGCAGAAATGGAGTGGATGGCATTTCCCTTCCCTGCAAAGTATGATCATGATTTCAGATGCTCTTCAATGTTCAGCAAACTTTCTGATCATAAAGCTAATGAAGAGGATCAGAAGCACAGACATAGGGCTCTTGTTTTCTCACTTCCCTTTGTGAGAAGTCTGCTTTTAATAAGTTCAAGAACATGCAAACAGGCAACAGAAGAAAAAGAATTTTTGTTATAAAGACTTTCCTACAGAGTGAAGGAAAATGGGAATTGTGCCAAAGCAACTACCAAAGGGAATCCTTTGGAAATGAGAAAAAAAAAAAAAACTAGAGAAAATGAAGTCTCTTGAGATATATGAAAAGATAAGTTGCAAGGTGTCTCATCCTAAATTTCAAAGATTATAATTAGGTAGTAAATCTACTACCTTTACGCTGGAAAATTTCATCTGCCTTATGCTTATAAAAAAAGAGCTATACCAAAAAGACTTATTGTGGCCAACTTTCTCCCTTCCTCTGTGCCTCCCAAAAAATGAGAGAGAAGCTGGATATTGACTGCAACAAGGGGAATTTGAGGAAGCAATGTACCCTTGTGGCCAAGAAGGACATGGTCTTCTGGGTTGTACTAAGAAGAATGTGGCCAGAAGGTCAAGGGAGCTTCTCCTCCCCATCTACTCTGCCCTACTGAGGCTACACCTGGAGTAAAGAGTTCTCTCTTCTGGGCTCCCCAGTTCAAGAGAGACAAGGAACTACTGGAGAGAGTCCAGCAGAGGCTCCCAAGATGCTGAGGGCACTGGAGCATCTCTGGGAGAAGGAAAGGGCTGAGAGCCCTGGGGCTGCTTTGCCTGAAGAAGAGCAGAGCCAGAGGGGAGCTGCTCAATGCTGAGCAAGAGCTAAAGTGTACAGGGGGCGAGAGGCTGGGGCCAAGACTCTGCTCAGTGGTGCCCAGCAACAGGCCAAGGGGCAACAGGCACAAATGGAACCAGGAGGTTCCATCTGAACATGAGGAGAAACTTTTTTGCTGTGTTGGTGCCAGATCCCTGGCCCAGGCTGTGCAGAGAGCTTGTGGAGTCTCCTTCTCTGGAGAGATTCCAACCCCACCTGGATGTGATACTGGGCAAGCTGCTGTGGGTGACCCTGCTGGGGGGTTAGACTAGAAGATCCCCAGAGGTTCCTTCCAACCCCTACCATGCTGGGATTCTGTGAAGTGCAACAGGATAAATCACTTGGACTGTAATATTGTATTGTTGTTTCTATAAAGGTATAATCTTTGCTTGAATAACTCACCCAAGGAGAACTGCAAGAAATCTTTGGAAAACAATCAATAAGCTTTAATCCAGTGCTCAGCTCCTCAGTTCAAGTGCACTGATTTCACCTTAGGCTTATACCAGTAACCTCTAGGTGCTTTTATTTAGGAATCCAAATCACTTGCAAGATGTTAGCAAAAATGCTGGGTGACATCTGGGTGTTTAAATGTTGGGTAACAACTAAGGTAAAGTGAATAACCCAGGAAAATCGCAGTGTGCTGTATCCACAGCAGACTTTCAATAATCCCAGAGGAAACAGAGAGAAAAATGCTACTCCAGATAGTTTCTTATGGAAAGAAAGATATATCTTGAGTATGAATTCTGTCCTGCCAGTAAATTTGAAGCAGTCAAGTGAAGTCTCACCTCTGAGGAGCTGCTGACTCACTGTGCGGCATCACCAGCTATGGCGATTGGAAAAGCCACTCTTCCCAGTTTTCATTCCCTTCACTTGTTGACTTGTGCTGCTGTTTCAGAGCTCTATTTTGTTTTATATGCTTATCAGAAGTGAAGTTTTTTTGACACTAAGGAACTGGTCAGACCTTGATTATTTATTTCAGAGTCATAACTACATCCCCCTCCCAATATTTTAGCAGCTCAGTGAAATCCTGAGTAAGAGACCTGTGTATATTGCACTTTTCTTTCTTCTTTCACCAAGGCCAGTTGGAAACAAACCAAACAATTTGTTGCATGTCTGCTATGCTAATATTTTTATACTTCTGCATTTGAGTTAAGCATATGGAGATTAGGTAATGCTGCATGGCTATTTCTCTAAAACAAGCTGAGTTAAGGTATAAATAGAGTTGGAGTACCTTCCCTATGAGGACAGGCTGGGATTGGCCAGGCTAGAGAAAAGAAGGCTCCCTGGAGACATTCTTGTGGTTTTCCAGTACTTAAATGGGGGCTAGAGGAAAGAACGAGAGAGACTTTTCACAAGGGCAAATAGTGATAGGATAAGAGGGAATGGTTTTGTCTGGAAGAAAGGAGATTTAGGTTAGATGTTAGGAAGACATCCTTGACTCAGAGGGTGGTGGGGCACAGGTAACCCAGAGAAGCTGTGGATGCTCCATCCCTGGCAGTGTTCAAGGCCAGGTTGGATGTGCCCTGGGCAACCAGGGCTAGTGGGTTGCATTCCTACCCATAGGCAGAGAGGGTTGGAACTAGATGATCTTTGTGGTCCCTTCCAACCTAAGTCATTCTCTGATTCTATGAAATACCAATTTCTAACCCCATATTCTTAGCTTTTCTCTGCGATCTGCTGCAGCAAAACTCCACTAGACACTTCTATTATTGATTGAAAATGCTTTTTGTACATCTAATCACTACAGGACTTAATCCATGTTGAACCAATCTTCTAGATTATTTGTCTTCTTCAGCCTAACACAAAGCTGTGAGTGATTCATTTGAGTGTGAAAAAAAACTGGTCTACTGTCTTTTGAATGTGACTCCCTGTAAACTGTGGGTTTAGAAGCACAAAACATCATAAAAAATCCATCCTCTCCCACCAATATTCTTCTGATTTTATGATCACTTCTACTGACTACTCCTAATAGGCTTCAGATCCTCCTCTGACAAATGGCTTTTTAATTTATTTCTTTTTTTCACTACAAAAAAATAAAAAGATCTGACCTGGTTTGTTCCTCTATAAATACACATTTTTGTGCTGGTAGAAACAAATCTGCATTTGTGTTAGCTTTCATCCCTGCTGCCTTTCTACCACACACACAGTGTGACATTCACAACCAGAAAGAAAAGAGGTTGGGAAGGGAAGAACGTTGGATAGTGGTGCCTAGCATCTTAAATACCACAAAATAAATACACTAGTGCCAACTGCTAAATTCAGTGGGCTTGAAAATGAAGCAGAGTGGGGCCAGGGAGGAAAAAGAAGAGTGAATTTTGGGTGAAAAGAATAGCTCGTGTTGTCCACAAAGGAATAAGATGAGTGCTACTGAGCTCTGGTTTAGCCTTAGATTTGTCCTCCCTAGCAGGATATCTGATAGCAGGTTTGGCTCAGCAATAATTAGGAGTTTGGCTAGACCATAATGTGGGATACGCAGAAGAGCAGGCAAGGATCATTATCTCTAAAACAACAACAAAAGGAAGATCTTAAGATCAAAAAGGCTTTAAAGATTAGGAGCCCCAGAAAAAAAATCAAACAGCAGTTTGGAGTTCCGGAGCCCTTGATTTTAGTCAGAGAAAGACACAAGTTCATTTGTTTGGAAAAGTGTCTAAAAATGCTTTTTTCTGTTCAAAAGTGAAATTCTATGAGTAATTCTATTAACAATTCTATTATTAAATCTATTAACAACAATTATTATGATTATAAAGGACAAAGGTTATGAGGGTTCAGAAGACAAGATGTGCCACCAAGACCAACTTGCCCCAGACCAGCCATCAAAACTGACTCTAAAAAGAAAACTCGACGGGCATCGTTGTAGGGGACTCCCTGCTGAGGGGAGCAGAGGGCCCAATATGCCGTCCTGACCCACTTCACTGGGAGGTTTGCTGTCTCCTTGGGGCATGGGTTAGGGATGTAGCAGACAAACTTTCCACCCTGGTAAAGTCCTCTGATTATTATCCATTGTTAGTTTTTCAGGTGGGCTTTCTAGAAGAAACCCTAAATCAATCAAAAGAGATTTTTAAAGCCTTGGGGCAGCAGCTTAAGGGATCAGGAGCACAAGTTATTTTCTCCTCTATCCCGTCAGTGGCAACCACCAATGAAGAGATGAACAGGAAGAGATATCAGGTGAACTCATGGTTCCGGGACTGGTGCTACAGACAGGGTTTTGGGTTTTTCAATCATAGGCTGGTATACGAGATGCCTGGCCTGCAGGTGGCAGGTGGGATGCACTTGTCCCAGAGGGGGAAAGGGTTTTTAGGGCAGGAGTTAGCAGGCTCATTGACAGGGCTTTAAACTAGGTATGAAGCGGGGAGGGGACACAACTGGGGTTGGTAAGAATAAGTTCAGAGAAAGCATATCAGGGCCCATAGGATGGTGGACTAACGAGGAACTTTCCTCTTCTATTTCAACTGGGACAAGGGATAAGTGCTTAAAAATCATAGAGACAGCTGAGATGGGCCTGGTCGGAAACAAGGCCCACACACACAAAAAGGTGCTGGGGTCAGTGGCCAATCTGAAGTGCATCTATACCAATGCACACAGTATGAGCACCGAACAGGAGGAGCTTGAAGCCACGATGCAGCAGGAAAACTATGGCATAGTGGCCATCACAGAAACATGGTGGGATGCCTCACATGACTGGAGTGCCACAATCAATGGCTACAAGCTCTTCCGGAGGGACAGGCAGGGAAGGAGAGGTGGTGGGGTGGCCCTGTATGTTAAGGAATGTTACAAAAGCTCTGAATTTGAGCACAGTGATGATGGGATTGAGAGTGTTTGGATTAGGTTAAGGGTCAACAAAGATGATATTGCCGTGGGGGTCTACTACAGACCTCCCAACCAGAGCAGTGAGGTAGATGAAAGCTTCTATAAACAACTAGGAGAGATCTCACGGTCACTTGCAGTTTTCCTTGTGGGAGACTTTAACCTGCCAGATATCTGCTGGAACTACAACACAGTAGAGAAAGAACAATCCAGGAGGTTCCTGGAATGTGTAGAGGATAACTTCCTCACACAGCTGGTAAATGAACCGACCAGGGAGGGTACCCTGATCGACCTACTGTTTGTGAACAGAGATGGTCTTTTGGATGATGTGGCAGTTGGAGGTCGTCTAAGCAACAGCGGTCAGGAAATTATCAAGTTCTCTATTACGGGAAATGCTAGGAGGAGTAAGAGTAAAACTGCCATTTGGGACTTCCGAAGGGCAGACTTCGACTTGTTTGGAAGATTACTGAATAGAATCCCTTGGGAATCAGTTTTGAAGGGCACAGGAGTCCAGGAAGGCTGGACATTACTTAGGAAGGAAATCTTGAAGGCACAGGAGCAGGCCATCCCTACGTGCCTTAAGAAAAGCCGGCGGCACAGAAGACCAGCCTGGCTGAATAGGGACATATTGCTGAAGATCAGGGAAAAAAAGAGAGTTCATGGCCTCTGGAAAAGAGGGCAGACCACTCCTAGTGAGTATAAGGATATTGTTAGGTTATGTAGAGAAATGATTAGAAGGTCCAAGGCCCAGCTAGAAATTAATCTGGCTTCAAAAGTTAAAGATTGCAAGAAAAGCTTTTTTAAATACATTAATAACAAAAGAAAGAACAAAGAGAGCCTACATCCCCTGCTAGACCCAGACGAAAATATAGTAACAAAAGACAAGGATAAGGCTGAGGTGCTTAATGCCTTCTTTGTCTCAGTCTTTAATAAAAGTAACACCTGTACCGAGGGAAGCCAGCCCCCCAAGCCAAGAGAATGGGACCAAAATGCCTCCTCCATAATCCACG
>VWZO01021178.1:0-101610 GCA_013396975.1 Bucco capensis | reverse complement strand
GCTGAACATGAGCCAGCAGTGTGCCCAGGTGGCCAAGAAGGCCAATGGCATCCTGGCCTGGATCAGGAACAGTGTTGTCAGCAGGAGCAGGGAGGTGATCATGCCCCTTTACTCAGCTTTGGGGAGGCCTCACCTCGAGTACTGCATCCGGTTTTGGGCCCCTCACTACAAGATGGACATTGAGGTGCTGGACAGGGTACAGAGGCTACCAAGCTGGTAAAGGGCTTAGAACATAAGCCTGATGAGGAAAGACTGAAGGATCTGGGCCTGTTTAGCCTGGAAAAGAGAAGGTTGAGGGAAGACCTCATCGCTCTCTATAACTACCTGAAGGGAGGTTGTAGAGAGGCAGGGACTGGTCTGTTCACCCTAGTGGAGAGTGATAGGACAAGGGGAAATGGATGTAAATTGCACCAGGGGAGGTTCAGGCTAGACATTAGGAGGAATTTCTTTCCTGAAAGGGTTGTCAGCCATTGGAACAGGCTGCCCAGAGAGGTGGTTGAGTCAGCATCCCTGGAGGTGTTTAAGAGACGGGTAGATGCTGCGTTGGGGGGCATCACTTAATAAGTTGATAGGGCTAGGATAAAGGCTGGACTGGATGATCTCCAAGGTCTCTTCCAGCTGTAACTGTTCTATGATTCTGTGAAAGTGAATTATTCCTCCTTTCTGGGAAATACTATTCCTTTGTTGGTTTATATGTTATACTTAACCATTTTAGGAATTGCTTCCCTACTTAATACCCAGTTCCTGGAGTTTTCAAGCATTGATTCCAAGTGAATTGATGGAAATCAGCTTTGAAAACAATTACCTAGGACATTATAGAAAGCTTTTGCAAGCAGATTTTTTCTACGTAGAGTATGGACTTGGCTTAAGATAATTAAAAATCTTGGCTCCTCACACAATCCTAGGGAATGAAATTGGTTATTTATGTAAGTATTCTTCTTTTGCATCTCATCTAGTGGTTGGAGTATGCAAGGAAGGAGGGAAACTCAATTCAACTCCTGCTTCAGCTCTTCCAGAAAAGAAGACTCTCTGCTAGACTTCATGGGCCTGAAGCAGAGGTGTGTTTGCTAGCCACAGAAACCTTCTGGGGCTAGAAGGAAAAGGAGGAGCACACAAGTTGGCTTTGAAAAGGTAGCCCTGGGTTCCGATTCCTTTATTTAGGATCAAGACTTTGGCAACCAGACTGTCTAAAAAAGCTCAGTAACCCAAAGCTAGTCTGGAAATCAATTCTGATCTTTAGAGTTTATATCAGACACTGTTCAGCAAGGTATTTCAGAGACCTAAAAGCACCTCTGGATGCTCAATACAACCTATTGATTAGTAGCCTGGAAGACACTCCCAAAAAAAACACTCCAATTCTACTTAACAACACACTCCCAGCATGAATGCCTTTTGAACAGAGATCATGAAGATATTAAAGCTGAATTAAACCTACAGTAGATAAGCCCCTTGCTTTTAATTCTTGGTTGCCTAGTCATACTTTGAGGAGGACCAAGAGAAGACCTCACTGAGCTCTACCATATCTTCAATGCTTTTTAACCTCCTGAAAAGCCTGTTATAAATTATTAGGGCCTATAAGCTCCATCACTTTTTTTCAGTTGCTGCCTGAACTTCCATAGCATTTCCTATGAAAAACTACTTTTTTATCCAAGATTAAGGATAATCTTGGATAAAATCACTGTGTGAGTGCAGTTGTACAGGACTCTGCTGGGCAGGAGCTCACAGGACAATCTCTCCATGGAGCAGGTAATTGTGCTCTAGACCTGCTTCCCTTCTCTGGCAGCAATGACCACAGAACCAGGGGACAGAGTTGAGAACACATGGCAGAAAATCAAGCCTGGAGCATATTTTGTACTCAGCAACATAAGGAAAGAGTTGTCCTGAGTACAAAGAAGAAGAGTAAAAGAAAGCACATCTAGGAACAAAAAGTTAGGGAACTTCCCAAAAAGTCTGAATCACTAATTCAAATGATCACAGAATCACAAAATCATTAAGGTTGGAAAAGACCTCTAAGATCATAAAATCCAACCATACCTATCACTAACACACCACTAAATGATAATCTACACTAGATGATAACCTAATTTCAGTAATTTCAAAGTATTAAAGAAGGAACTTGATTTTTGCTATAAAAATGTCTCTAGAGATGTGAAACTAACCACCCCCCCAAACCTGCATGATTTTCCTCCTTTCTTCACATGTTCTCCAGAAAGAAAATCCATTCCTTGACTGACATCCAGGAGAACGAGGCCAAGTTTCAATGTAGGCAGCAGATTTTTGTACCTAGGCAATTAACCCCCCCTCTAAAACCCCACAAAGCCAACAAATTATGCTGCTATCAGAATGCAGAAAGGGCAGTTTCAGATAAAATCATGTTTGTGACACAACTTTTTCTAAGTTATTCCAGTGCTCCATGTTGTCCTCTGCAAAGTCTGCAGCTAGATCATGGAATCCAGCCATGAGGTAAAAACTCATCTTCTGCTGACTTGCAGCTTCAGCAAGGAGCTGGAACCCTTGAAACACACATCCCTCAACTAGGACACAATCCTAATTTCAAATGACATTCAGGATTATTAATTTTTCCTTGTCACTGCCAAGCAGCTGAACAGAATTTGTGAAAGCTTGGAAATGGCAACACTGCTTCCTTTTCATTCCTATTTATTCACTAGAAAAATCAACACCATGTGAGGTAAAGAGAATGGACATACACTACTGGAATACGGCTCTAGACTGAGATAGAAACCTGAGCTCCTCTTCATTTCCATGCTAAAAGAACAAGCAGGATACCTCATTTCCAAACAGCCATTCGATTCTTTGCTCATCAGCTAAGGTAGTCAAGGGAAATGCCATTATCCCAAACTGAGGTTTGCTCCAGCAGCAAAGGGATTGGTAACAGAATATTCTACAAACACCTCCAAGGAACTGAGAAGGGATGACTCTAGTTGTCTGCACCAGAAGCTTCTTGCCCCCCTGCTAATGCCTTAGGCTACACAATCACTCCATGACACACATAGGAAAATATTTGGTGGGGACATATTCTATACTCTGTGTATTTCCAAAATACAGTTCCTAAGGAACTACTGAATGAATTTATATATGCATACATCTACAGATTACTGTCTGCTTGCTTCTTTCAAAGGCTTAGACTTGAAGGGTCTAGGACTTAGGATCTAGAAAATCTATTTCACTTTAGGTGAAAGAGTTCTCAATGCTTGCCAAAGGAGGATGTAAATTCTACATTGTATCTTCCTTAAGTTCCAGATGATCACCTTGTCCTGCTTTGAGGTAGAAGAGAACTGATTCTGTTCAGGGATTTGACTTTGCAGCTCAGTCTCTGCTCAGTGCTCCCAGCATGTTCTCACAGCCAGTGTCTGCTGCTAGCAGTGACAACACTGCATGAGGAGAGTTACCACCAAGGCCTGGGCTGCAGAAAGCCTCTGCCTTATACTTGTTCCTGTGCACACCAAGGGCACTGCTACATCTTGTGTGACACATTGGGGTGCAGGAAGAGGTGGCACCTGCAGGGAGGAAGGGACAGGAGAGGTGACCCTGAACTGACCAACAAGTTATTCCATTCCATAGACATCATATTCAGCATAAAGCTGAGGGATCATGAGCATCAAGCTTCTCTTCTTCACTGGCCAGTGTCTAAGGAGGTCTCTCTCCATTCTGCCTTGATCCCAATCCATGTGTTCCTCAATCCAGTTCCAGAATTCAGCTCCTAAACCCAGTTCCCAGTCCAGTCTGGGACTTGCTCTGTACTGCCACAGCATCAGTGGTGACAGTCACATCACTGTCACGAAGGAGGTTGGTTTCAAGAATGGTTTTGTATCTATTTGTATCTGTTTCATTTTATTGTCATTAGTTTCATTCAAGCTGGTTTAGTTTTCTTTTCCAACCCATCAGTCTCTCTCCGTTATTCCCTTTCTCTTCTCTCTGGGAAGGCAGAGAGCATCTGTCACTCATCTAGTGGCCAGCCCAGCCTTAACCCTTGGCATCACCATAAGGCAACAGATGTAGTCACAAATATGCTACAAATAAACAGCATTCCTGGACTTTTTCTATGTGTGAATGACATTTTCAGACAGGAGGTAACTATTAAGCTAGTTCACCAGCTTATTGCCTTTTTTGGTACACTGGTAATGATTCCTATTCTCCTCCTAAGAAAGATGCAGAACACAGGAAGATTTTGCTGGGGTGTAGCCTTGGCAGGGTTATTTAAAGCAAAGGAAAATGTCTCCCTTAAGAGCTGGTTCCTTTCTGTGCTTGCTGGCATCAGAGGGAAACACAGCTAATGCTCCTAGGGCCTTAGGAGTGCTTGATGCAATCCTGCCAAAGCAAAGGAGGTTGGGCAGGAGAGGCTCTGGGCAGCATGCAACTGCTGCAACTTGACATCTCCTTCATTGTCACTAGGGGAATGGACAACAGTTCCCTGCTTTCCACACCAAAACCCCTCAAATAATAATAATAATAATAGGCTTTGTGGAGCATTGTTTCCTCCTGCATTTGAGTCAAGCCCAGGTAACCTTTTTCTGAAGGCTAATCATAAAGCAAGAAGGTAACAGTATGGCTTCCTGGGAGTAGCTCTGCACTAGGTTACCCAGAACAAAAAGGCCAGTGCAACACCCTCAGGCTTTGGGGAAAGGTTTCTTTTCTAGCTAAGTGCATCCTGTATCCTCCTGGCCTTCCCCAAAGTCTGCGGGAATGCACATGTGACAGCAAGCGATGCTAAAAGGAGGAGGATCTAAGAAAGCTGGGAAGAAAATGATTTAGGTTTGCTGTCATGCTCTCTCAGCCACTGACTGGTTCTGGAGGGACAGGTAGATGGTTGGACTTGATGATCTTAGAGGTCTCTTCCAACCTCAATGATTCTGTGTTTTTCTAGCAAGTATTCAGGGGACTAACTATTTTTATTTTTTTTTTTTAATAGCTATTTTACAACAATCTCCAGTCTTTCCCTTTCCCGTAATGCCTCAGCGACTTGTTTTCTCTGGTTCCAGCAGTCCAGTTACCACTTTTATATAAGGGATGGACTCTCATTCTAAGCAGAGCAAAACAACTCCAAAACCCACACAGAATAATCTACAGTGACAGCAGTAGAAGTCTCTTTCTCCTCAGCCATTGCAAGTGACATCTGCAGTACCATGTGTGAAGCAAGCTGTGAGAGCCACTAACCCTTGGAGGTGCCTAGCAACCTCCAGCAGCATTCAAAGGGAAGAGAAGATTTAGTCAACACTCTGCAGCTTAAAATTCCTAATAAAAGTGTTTACTCAAGCCTAGCAGCCCTCAATCCTAGCTTTTGAGAATTCTCTGCTTGAGAAGGGAATTATAAAAGCAACAGTCCACTTAGAAATGAATTCAAGTAATCTCATCTATCATCTTAAGAACATAAAAATCCAGGAATTTGGGTAAAAAACCATCATCTTGGATTTTTCTTGGATTATATTCTCCATCTACTTCTGTCCTAGTGAGGCTACATCTGAGGTCCTAGGTCCAGTTGTGGCCTCCCTAGTTCAAGAGAGACAAGGAACTAGTGGAGAGAGTCCAGCAGAGGCTACCAAGATACAGAGGGGACTGGAGCATCTCTGAAAGGAGGAAAGCCTGAGAGCCCTGGGGCTGCTTAGCCCAGAGAAGAGCAGAGCCAGAGGGGATCTACTAGCCCAAACCAGCAAGTATTTACTACTTCTGTAATAAAAAGAATCTGGCCAAATATACTTCTGGCTTCAACTGTTCCAGATGCTCATCAGCTGTCATGAAATACCTGACCTGGAGATAAGAAGTCACTGTGAGTCCCATAAAGAAAACAGTGAAATTTAGGCCACAGGAATTTCATCAGTACAGAATCATAGCATCATAGAATCCTTAAGGTTGGAAAAGACCTCTGAGATCATCCAGTCCAACAATCCACCCAACACTGCCATGCTTACCACTAAATCAGGGCCCCAAGCACCACAGCTACACCTTGCTCTTCTGAAGATCAACTTCAGGAGCTTCCTTGCCAGCCCATTTCTCCAGCCTTGCCAAGGTCACTCTGGATGGCAGCACAACCCTCTGAATATGCAGGGACAACAGATTTTTGGGTCCCTTGTTTAAGACACTGCTAATTTTGTGTCATCTCTTATTTTTCAGTGAAATACGAAAAAAGTGTTAACACTGTCCTTCTTCTGCAATTTACTGAAGAGATAATGCACACATTATGCCCTTTCTTTTTAGTAGAAACTGAACTTTTTCTTTCTCTCTGCAAAGTGCCTGCCACATTACAGATCCTGCAGCTTAGGCTCATTAGTCTCCCAATGAATCCTCTCCATCTGAACACCTAATATCAGGATGATAGCAGAGTTTTTCCATAAGTAATGAAATAGCTCTAATTTTAATTTGGTGCTATACTGCAAGCCTAGGGGTCTAAAGGGCTCAATTACAGCCCAAGGTGTTCTTTGGTTGGTTGGTTGAGATGTTTTTTAAAGAAGAAATTAATTAAGGGGTTTTTTCTGTTTAATTTTTTTTATTGTTTTGCTTTGGTTTTTATCTGCTTATTTTTGGGTAACCACTGCTGGAAACTTTCTGGCCTGAACTTCCAAGGTTATTGAGCTTGCAGCGTGTTCCAAGTTCTGCACCCTCGGCATTTGGCAGGGATTTCAATTTGGGTTTACTCACAGCATCACATCCAACACAAAGCATTAGATAAAATGAAATAAAATAAATAAAATAGGGCAACCCCCTCCTTTAATAAAAGTTGATATCTTTTGAACCAACTTCTGAGAAGCTGCATGATGATATTTGGTGGACATTGATAAAATAGCTCATCAATGGAATGCTGCAGAGCTGCTAAGTTTTATGCTGTTGATGTCAAAAGGGCTGAGTTCAAAATGTTTAGGCTGAATCTGCAATTAATGAACTGGTCTGAAACCAGGCTAACAAGACTGGAAGGCCCCTAAGAATAAAGGATGGAATGACCTCAGGGGTTAAAATGACCAGAAACAAGAGACAGTAATTAAGAGCAGTAACTAAAGATAGTCAAATTCTGTCAACCTTTGTAGCTAGTGCCTCATTCTTGCTCTTTTTACTCAAACCAGAGACAGATTTGGACAAAGATCAAACCATTGAGGTGTGCCCCAGGTAACCTGTGAGGATTTTAATGCTAAAGCCCACACTTCAAGGAGGAGAATTTAAATGTAAATGTAGGATTACCTCGGCATAGTGAATTAGGTAACAGTGTAATGAATTAGGTAATGGATGGAAGGTGTGGACAAAGATTGATGTGATGTAAGATCATGTAACCAATCATCTATAATGTCTTTATTTGTACGCTATATGAACTGCTGCTGTTGGAGCTCACAGGGGCTGGAGTTGTGATTTCTCACCTAAGCACCCAATTCTGCAGAACCACAATAAAGCAGTCTCTGTATGTTGATTGTTTTTGCAGACCTCAGAAAAGACCTTTTTTGGGCAGGACCATATTGACTAATAACTCCATAACAGTACTAACTATAACTAACTAAAACTGCAAAGTTTAAAATTGATATGCATTCCCCATACAGACACATTGTATTTATTTAGGTTGCATTAATGGCAGTATCACTGAGAAGAAATTGTGCAGAAGAATGTTTGAAAGCTAAATTTCTCTCAAATTCAGCACTCCTTTTGCCTTCTGGGCAGAAGGCCACCAAATAATTGTCCCCTGGCCCTGCTCTTTTCCCCTGACAAGGAGTGAGTGTCTCTGAGGAGGAGACATTGTCAGCTACCACAGCCTTGCTTATCTATATTTCTTGCACCTGAAGGAATATTGGATTCAAAGGAATATTGGATGACCCAAAAACGTTACCAGGATACTTCCCACTACCCTACTCCATCATCTTCACTGTAGACCTGACCTGAGCCTGTAACAATCATGGGTGCAACATGACCCTAAGCCTAGCTAGCTTTTCACCAAAATGATAAAGGCAAACAGGATATTCAGAGGCAGAAGAGTGATACGGAAAAACTTATTTTAGGAGGATAGATTAGCCCAACAAGGCTAAATAAAAAGAGGGGGGGTTGTGAACAGCTGAAGATTACAGAGCTCGAGGAAGAGAATCTTTATTTAGCATGGGACAGGGAGAATGAAACTCCCAAGGAAATAACAATGGTATCAAATGAAGGTAATAAGCTGAATGGCAGCCGAACACTTCATAAGACTGAAATCTCTCCAACAGAGACATAAAATTCTGTGAGGCAAGAACATTTGGAAACAAGACAAAGCATGAGACAGCAAGAAACAATTGGATCCTGATCACACGCAAAGCAACATCATCTATATTTGCTAGCTTTGTCTTTGAGATCACTTCTTCTAGTCAATCATTCTGAAGCACCACTACATTTGAACACCTCTTTGTCTTCCTCCTCCCTTCCTCTTCCTTCTAAAAGGGCCAGCAAAAGAGATGTGACCTCATTTCCCTTCTCTTTGCCTTCTGCTTTAAGGGCAGAATTTGCCTACGCACAGTGTTTGCACATTGGGTTCTTTTACATCCCCAAGCCTATTTTCAGCAGCATCTGGACACAGCATTCAGCATCTCCTCCTTTCTATTGGAGCCTGCTGCAGCCACATGATTTTTTTTTATAAGGTCACCTATCACAATAGTATCTCAGTGACCTTATTAAACAAACCCAGATGACTAGATGAAGAAAGATTGGAGCTAAATATTGTGGAGTGTTTACCACATCCCCTACCTCTCCATACAGAGTTCATTCACAACAAGCAGAGCAAGGCTCTCCTCGAGTCACTAAAAAGCCTACAAGCCTGCAAGCATTTTACAGCAAAGATTTAATGCTAACACAAGGCTAGAAAGTAGCATTCAAAAAGCTTAGGATGCCAGAAGAAAAGAAGTTCTTATCTCTCCTTATTTCAAATGAAACAAAACAAAATCAATCCAGTTTTGCCTTTGCTAGGAAATTGTCTTTTAAACAGCAGAAATATCTCTTTATCTGTAAATCTATTTTTTTTTTATCTGCTAAAGGGTGAATATCTTGGATTTATTTTTTAAGTCATATTCATTTTTTCCCAATATGTTTTTTTAAACACTTTCAAATGTCAAAGGGAGGAAAAATACAAAGGTAGGCACTAGCATCATAACACTGCATTTTCTGTCAATAGCTGCTCGTATTTAAATCCTCCACTAGCAGTATCCCTCTTGAAACTCTTTTGAAATGTTTATATTGCCATTTTTCTCATGACAAAAATCATTATCTTGAACGAGTGCCTGAAAAATAGGAGTTTTGACTCTCCCTTCAACATCCTTCCTATTACAGTCAATCTTAACCAATGGGAGTTTCAGCAAACAACAAAAAGATCTGGAGAACTCGGCCCAGTTCTGGGCTCCTCAGTTCAAGAGAGACAAGAAACTACTGGAGAGAGTCCAGCAGAGGCTCCCAAGGTGCTGAGGGCACTGGAGCATCTGTGGCAGGAGGAAAGGTTGAGAGCCCTGGGGCTGCTTTGCCTGCAGAAGAGCAGAGCCAGAGGGGAGCTGCTCAATACTGAGCAAGAGCTAAAGCGTGAGGACAAGAGGTTGCAGCCAGACTCTGCTCAGTGGTGCCCAGAGACAGGCCAAGGGGCAGCAGGCACAAACTGGAACCCAGGAGGTTCCATCTCAACTTCAGGAGAAACTTCTTTGCTGTGAGGGTGTAGAGCCCTGGCCTAGGCTGCCCAGCGAGGTTGTGGAGACTCCTTCTCTAGAGAGATTCCAAAGGCACCTGGATGTGATCCTGGTCAGATTGCTCTGGGTGACCCTGCTGGAGCAGGGGCTTTGGACTGGATGATCCCCAGAGGTCCCTTCCATCCCCCATCACACTGGGATTCTGTAATATAAACAGTCAGTGTTAGACCGACTTTTTTTTGCTGGTGTGTAACAGCAGCATCTTTTAGACAACATAAACCCATTCACATTTCTTTCTGCACACACTAAAATGTGAGGTATAATTTAAGTATATACATATATTTTTTGAAGTCTCAGGAGCTCTTATCATCCCTCCCATTTCAACTCCACGAAAATACCTTTTTTTTGACTGCCAGTCTAAAACCAGTCTAGTCAAAGAATTGAACATGACATAAACATTTTATTTGGCTCCGATCTGTGGCCAAATAAAGAAGAAAGAGGAGAAAGGGAGTGGACAAAACAGTCACATAATATTGTCTAGCTGCATCTACAAAACACCCACAAGACCAGACCTGGCACCCACATTTTATGGGAAGCGGACCAAGACAGAACCAGTGTGCGAGTTGATAGCATTAGAACCCATTCTTTACCTGAAGATGGAAAGAAGAGGTCAGATAAGAAAGTCTACTCTAGTCAAGTAGAAGAAATAAAAATAAGGAAGATTAAATAAGGAATTATTCCCTTCACCAGGTTCATCTAAGGGTAATCAGAAGAAGCATAATGCAGAGTGGTATGTCTATTCTATATGGATCAAGAAAGAATTTTTCTGACAATGCTGTATTCTAATCTAGGAAAAAGGAGTTTTGGTTTCTTTCTTTATACCTAGAAGAATTCGAAAACCTGGTTTGCAATCAGTTCCAACTTGGGAATCTTTTTTTCTTTACTCAGCATGTTTAGGCAGCCAAGAGCAAAAATATGGGAGTGGTGTCACCATTCAAAACCTTGTCTTGCTCTAAAAGACTCTAAGGAACCAAACAAGAAGCACTGCAGCAGAACAAGCTGCACTTGGAGCCTTCTGCTGTCATGTCCTGATCCATGCACTCAACTCCTGCCAAGAGCTGAAGAGCATCAAGAACAGTTACCAGACCCACTTTGGGTGGAGACATGGTCTTGATGGTTCCCAATGGTCCTTTCCTAGCAATATCTACCTGATTCTATGAAGCTCTAACACTTGCACTGGCTTATTCCCAAAGATCATTTCAATATGCCAATAGAACAATTAATAACTTCAAATAGGCACAAAATTCATAAGTAGATATGTAGAAATTTTAAGGAGTTTTAAGGGTCTGGCTTGGAAAAAAATGTCCAACATTCATAGGGGGGAAAAATAAGCTTTTTGTTATGTAAACTTCCAACCTTACAGAAACAGGCATAAAGGGAAAAAAACCCTAAAACCGTGATTTAATGTTTTTACACAGGCATACATTTACCTTAATAGGTGACCTAAACTCCATTTTCTATGTGGTATAATCCAATATTGTGCACAATAATTAGAAGTTAAAAGAAATAATCACTGCTATTTGGAAAGAAGAGAATGCTCAGTTCTCAAACCATTTTCATTTTGTTTCATAATCTTTCCCAAGGGCCTCAAAAGGTGCTGAACAACTACAGCCTCTAATGACTTTGTAATCCAATTTTGCACTTGGCTTATTATAGCAACTTGCCTTTCTCTTGTATGGCTCCAGCCCTGCAGGGAAGAGAGATCTAGGCCTGATCCAGTAAAGCATCCTGACTCCTTCAGGTCCTATCCTAGGTATTTCCTTGTCAGGAAGGATGATAAAAGTAAAGAAATAGAAAAAAAAAGTTTTAACACTGCTTCCAAACACAAAAGTAAGATGAAAAAGGTAAAAATAGGGTATAAGATGAACATATTATTGCAGTTCATTGCTTTCCTTATGGTTCAAGGCATTGTCAGAGTAGGAAGCATCACTAAACCAACAATTCCCTTCCTAGGGTTCTTCTTGGATAGTCCTTCCGCTAACTGAAGGAGTTGACCAACTGCTCAGTCTAGCTTTTAATTCACTCCCATCTGCTTGGTCAAGTTATGCACAATAAAATAATGTGAATTTTCAAGCTGGGTTATTCAGAGTTTTATGGCCATGAGCTAATTCTACTTTTTCATACACTGTTTTTTGCTTTTATAAATCTATTTAAATGATAATTAAGTGTATTATTACTCGATTTGTTATTAATTAATTAACAACAGGTTTCTACATAATGCTGCTATACAATATTGACAATCCGTGTCACAGCAGTGCTAAGTTGTGTTGCACTCACACAGAAACAAACACAAAAATGTTTGCCTTGGAGGAAATAAGCACCATAAAACATTAGGTACCTCTGGGCTACTGCATCTTGATGAGTCCTGAACTCCTTCAAGTCCAATACAACCGCTCAGAAAAATCATACAATTACAGAAAATGACAACTTTCTAAGAAAAAAGAAAACCTGAAACTGCATTAAATATCTTTGGAGGAAGAAGGAGGAAATGATTAATGTATCAGGGCTCGCTATTTGGGCTTAGATAAGAGCTAATGCATCCATATGAACACTGAGAAGAATTACTCAATGACTTTGGTTTCACTTTCTTGGCCAGCTCTGGGCCACTGCAAAAGAAATCCATCTATTAGCCCTGATCCCACATTCGATAGTCAGTGGTGTTCTATTTGGCTCAGTGCAAAGCAGAGAGTTACCAAGGCAGCAAGTCAGTGACTCTGTCTGTCCTCTGTAAGACTCTGATCTTAGCAAAATGAAAGGAGGTTTTAAGAAAAAGAATCAGGGAAAGAACAAAGATAAAGCACACCCCAGAAATGTCACCACTAATATGTTTTTGTACAGGAGACATACAGATTGGATCTAGCAATAAATGCAATGGCACAGTTAAGCTAAACTACATCTATCAGTTCTGTTTAAGAAGTGTTTGCACAGGACTGCAAAGTGATCATTCATACAATCATGAATCTGAGACCATCCAGGCCAACCATCCACCCAACCATCCATCCCATGCTCACCACTAAACCGTGGTCCCAAGCATCACAGCTACATGGTTTCTGAACTCTTCCAGGGATGGTGATTCCACCACCTCCTTGGGCAGCCTGGGCCACTGCCTGATAACCCTTCTGGTGTAGAAATTCTTCCTAATACCCAGTCTGAACCTCCCCTGGTGCAACTTGAAGCTATTGCCTCTTGTATATTGACCCTGAATCCAGCAACACAATCTTTGGAAAGGTGAACTTAAAACCAAACTACACTAATTCTTTTATTCATTTTGAGAGAGCTGATGAAATAAATGATTTACTTTCTTTTAAATGGTATTCCATGAGATACTCTGACAAAGGCAAACTATGGACCTGACCATGTTCAGATATAGGTTTAGTTGTCTTACCCAAAGACCTGAAGCTGGAGGGCTTCATTTTATACTCTCTGCTCTCACAGATAATGGCAAGCTGCTAATTCCAATGCCTTATGGAAAACTGGTGAGAAAGGAAGAAGAAATACAAAGCCCATAAATTTTAAACTGGGGATTCTTTGTCCCAGGGCATTCACACTGTGCATCCTTGAGAGAGCTGAACTGGGACTGCCTCTTCTTGCTTTTAGTCATGCTGCCTAACAACTGTCTCTCATTTACTCACATCTCATGAGCATTGTTTAACTTCATTTATATCCCATCTGGTAACTGGAACTTCCTTCCTTCTAAAGACAACTGATGTGCCAACCACATTTCAATGCAAGCTAGTATCACTAATTAGGGCCAGCATTTGCCATTCACTTCTGTTGGATTTACACACTACTTGTGCCCAAGAATGGTCTAGTTTTTCACCCATAGTTAGAAAATATTTTGTGTACCATAGTGAAGTCATCTGAGTCCTGCCAGATAGGAACAAAAAGGCAAGACAAGGTTCGGTAATTTGAGCCATGATGATCCTATCACACGCAATGCTGTGTTTTCCCAGCCCTCTGGAGTTGTGGTTGGATACTAATTTCTTGGCATTGCAACACAATTCTTTGCATTTATGGGCTCGGAGGGTGGAGGAAACCTGCCCTGTTAAAATCTAAAGCATTCCTTTAAGCTTTCTCCTTTCAGTCCCCTGTTGGACATACTCTATGATGATAAGAGTAGGAGAACTCTGTTATTACAGAAGAGGCAAATCAGATGGATTTGAAAAATATCAAGGAAAAGTGCCAGATATTTTGGAATGAAGAGTAAAGGAAGGGAGTATAGGGGGTAGGAGAGTCATGTCTGAAGCAAATCTACTTTGTGGAGCACAAACCAAAGCAAAATGCAGGACAAAAAAGTACCCTTCTTGTTCTCTTCATCCACTGAGGTTTCTGCAGACATCTCTTAGCCTAACAACCACCACAAAAATAAAGACTCTTTCTTTGGGAAAGAGACTGACAATTCTTTTCTTTAAATTCCTAGACAGTCATGGCTCTGACTCATCCCATTTACTCAGTTTAATAAAATATGACCCCCTGGGAGTAGGTTGCTGCAAAATTCACCACAACTTGTCTTCTGCCTCCAATGTGAGACATGAATGCTGATCATCTGGACAAGTTCTTTATTTGGTTAATTAACTGCTGAGGTGCCTCTGTAAGACTTCTATCCTTATCCCTCCAGCAACATGGAATTTAAGCAATGCACAAGGAACTCTGAAATCATGGAAACTTTTTTCAGGGCTTTTAGAAGTGGATGAATAACAAAAAGAATAGCAAACTAAGTAACTATGAGATCAATAAACAATTAAGCAATTTGCCAAAGCTATCCAAAGCACCTTTCAAAACAAAAAGACAAAGGCTCTATGTTCAACACAATTCTTAAAAGATGCTTAATATACCAAGGAAAGGCAAACAGGCTGGTGATATTGATTTAGGTGTCTTAGTTGTGGTGTTACCTCCATAGACACTCATAATGGAAGTACAAGCAAGGAAGAAGCAGAAGCAAAAGCAAGGAAGAAGCAAAAGCAAAAGCAAGTTAGAAGCAAAAGCAGAAAAGAAAGGGGGAAAAAGAAAAAAGAGGAAAACAAAAAATAAGGAATAAAAAAAAGAATAAAATAAAGGAAAATAAAAGAGGAAGGAATCTAGCACTACATTTTCCCCCTAGCAGAGGTCTGATTTTTACTGAATTTGCAATTTCTAAGCAGTGAGTCATGTATAGGGACAGTAACATTGGAAACTGTGACAGGAACCTTTAATTCAGCCAAAAATCTGCTCTCAAAAAGCTTTTCTGAAATAAAACAGCTTTTTACTCATCAGCCTTTTTCTCATTCAGTAGGAGACATGCCTTCCTATGCAAGCTCATGGCACTGTGAGAAATGGAGACATCAGCAAGCCCTTTGGTTGTTTGGGGAGGTTCCTCAGGGCAGGTTGGCCGCAGTAAATTTTCCTTATCTGTGCATTTCACTTCCCTCCAGAGTCTGACTCTCTTGACCTCTGAGTCACATTTCAAAGTCCACATACTCTCCCAGGCTCTCCATCTGCTCCTTTGCAGAGGAGGGAGGGGATGAGTGTGTACATTAGGAGAAGAGAGGTTGAAAGGACATGATTTGGGTATCAGAGACTTCATTGTCATTTCAAAACCAGTACATAATGGCAGTTGCTAACTTCATACCTTTCCATACATGTTTGCAAGGCTAAGCAAATTCAACAGAAGTAAAGCAAATGTCATCATAACTAGATGCTTCCCACAGAAGTCTGCTTAGCTGCATCAGGTCCTAGCCCTTAACACAGTCAAACCTCTCCCAGCCACTTGTAGATGTATATTACGCTTGGCAATTAGCTGTCTGGACCTTTGACACTGAACTTCTCCCACCCTTCCACTAAGACAAAGTAAAGAAATCAGCTCCCTGGGTGCAAGGATAAAAGGGACATGGGGCACTTTGGAAACATTACATCCAGCAAGGAGAATTAAGCTCATCTCCTAAATGCACAAAATGCTGAGAGATCAAAAAGTCATTTAGCAGGGATTGGTGTGACAGGAGTGATGGTTTGAAATGAAAAAAGGGAGATTTAAACTAGAGAGAAGGAAAATATTTTTTACATTGGGGGAGGTGAGATCCTGGCCCAAGTTGCCCAGAGAGGTGGAAGATGTCCCATCCCCGGAACCATTCCAGGTCAGGTTGTTTTGGGGCTCTGAGCCACCTGATTTAGTTGCAGATGTCTAGTTGCAGGTGTTGGACTAGATAACCTTGAAAGGTCCCTTCCCACCCAAACCATTCAGTGATTCTATGAAATGGATGCAAGCAAAGTTGTTAATTATGATAAAAAGAACTTGATGGCTTTAAAGCTTTTGAACTACTGCAACATTGTGAGGATAGGCAAAAATGTCACAGTGTCCAGGGAAAAGAGAGTTTGGACACTGTGCTAGTCAACCATTCCAGTGTATAAACTGAATATAAATGAATAATAATTTTCAGTTTAAAAAAGTCTAGAAAGCCTGAACAGTTTTTACTTGAATACTCCTCCTTCATTTGGTTAGAGGTGGAATATCAAAGTGATACTGGAATAAGCTCATGTTTGCCAGTATTTACACTTAAGAGCAGGAACTGGCAGGCTTGTGATCTTAACTTTAAGGAAGGCATTCTTTGTTTGTTTGTTTGTTCAATTCAATTTATGCCTGAGGTAAAATAAGTCAGGAGGGAAAAAAAAAAATCACCATGAAATGTCTGGCAGATCAGAAAAACCTTTCTTAAGAATAGAAGGATAAGAAAGAGGTTTGTGACCTATGTGTCCTCAATTGTGGAATATTTAAGGATAAAAGATGTCCATGTTCTTTTATTTCCCTTTCACTGAAACTCTCTTTTATATATGGTGAACCTGACTGCACTAAAAAATTATGCTTGCAAAAAGCCTTTTAGTCAAGGACCTTTCATGCAACTGAAATAAGTTCATAAAATGTCCGCTTAGATGATATTGAAAAGGTTTTGATGGCTGAACTGTTACAGAGAGATCTGGCTACAGAAACTGTGGAAGGATCTCTCCTACAATATGCAGATGTAGTTTCTCTTCAGTTCCAGAAAGGGAAAAAGGAGCACAGAGCCTGAGTGATTTCTTTCAGGCAAGGAGTCAGAGGCCACACAAAGATGAGAGTCAAGGAATCTCCTAGTGGTGACCACAAAGGCTCACAACACTACCCCTTGTACCATAGCCAAATGCTTTTCCTTTCAAAGGTGTCATTTTAAATAGTAGAGAGGGAAAGATGTCCAAAGATATTGTTATTTCTTGTTTCTAAAACAAACTTATTCACTCTTAAGCCTTTCTCCCAGCAGTTAACTTTTCTTCTTACCTAGCTGCTGGAGAGTCAATGTTTTATTCTTCTGAGATCTGGATGACTAATGTGTGGAGATTTCTATCTCCCTCCTACACAGAGAGAGAGAGAGATCAAAGAAGGTGTTCTGCTAAATATATATATAAAAAAATATTATTTCCCTGCTCTTTGCCTATAATGCAACCACCTGTGCAAAGAATTAACTTTACTCTGTTGTAAGGCCAAATAAATGCTCTCCAAAAACTCTGATGGGCAAGCTACCCTCTTAAACACATCCACTTTTAGGAATACACAGGTTTAGTAGTGGAAGTAGTTCAACTCCCACCAGTGAAAGCAATCTGACAGCTCCTCCAGTACATTTTTTTCCTCAAGACAGAATTTGCTGTAGTTTCAGTGAGGTTTCATTCTGGTCCATAGCTCCATCTGCATGGAAAAGCTGGCAAGAACAGCAGCATATCTTCCAAGTTTTTAACTATTCATGACCAAGAGATAGAGAAATGCTTAGGAAAAAAGCCAACTGTTAGCTTTCCTCCAGCTAACCTCTTCCCATTGCCATGATGGTCCTAGCCTTCAAGAGAACTTTAGCACCAATGGTCTGTTGGGAAGCTCTGCAGGAGGAAAAGGACCTTCTGAATCCTGCTGGCACTAGGAGAGGATGAGCTACTGACAGACAACATCCCTAAGGAATTCTAGTCAAGGTGGGAAGGGCAGTCCAGGCAAAGTTAGGGTTCCTAGTAATCAAACTGATACTGTGTTGGCCTCTGTACTCATTTGGCTGGTCACAGAGTAGGTCAATGGTTTGAGAAGTGGCTAGGTGAACCTCTGACAATGGAATATCAGGAGAAAAGAGAAAGGGACCATTTCCAGACAGTGCCTGCTAGACTTAGGCCTTGTGTTTCCCACTCCCAAATGGTCACCTGTTGTGGTAAGTTAATGGAATTATGACGCAAGGTCTTAGCTACACTTCAGTCATTTCTTAGGTGATTTAAAATGTGAGGAATGAAATATTCCATAAAGTGTGCAAAAGAATAGAATCTCAAGGTCAGAAGTACAACCTTTATCTCGAGGGTTACCTTCACAGAGCAACTCTGAAGAGAATCTCATGAAGCCAGTTTACTAGAAGAATATCTCCTATTATTTAATTCACTGACAGCCTGAACAGGCATGAGGAGACAAGTGGTGTCCCTCAGGGCTCTGTACTGGGGCCTGTACTGTTTAATATTTTTATAAACGATATCAACAGCAGCATTGAGTGCACCATCAGCAAGTTTGCAGATGACACCAAGCTCTGGGGTGCTGTTGATAAGTTGGAGGGGTGAGATGTCATCCAGAAGGACCTGGACAAGCTAGAGAAGTGGGNTTGATACTAGGAAAAAGTTCCTTACCACGAGGGTGGTAAAACACTGGAACAGGTTGCCCAGGGAGGTGGTTGAGGCCCCATCCCTGGAGGCATTCAAGGCGAGGCTTAACAGGGCTCTGGGCAATCTGATCTAGTTGGGGATGTCCCTGCCCACTGCAGGGGGGGTTGGACTAGATGACCTCCAGAGGTCCCTTCCAACCCAAACCATTCTATGATTCTATAACTACATTGAGTAGCAAAGAAGTAACCATTTCAATTAGCTGCAGTTGCTATATGCAACAGAAAAGTAGTGGAGTAAGGAACAGAAGGAAGGTTAAAGATGAAAAAGAAAGTCTGATTGCTACAACCTGTCACTTCAGAATATGTCTCTTGCACACTGGTGCTGCTGGAGCACTACAGATGGAGAATGCATCTGTGGAAGCAGTAACTGGGTCAAGATCTCCTAAGACTTGCAATTTTGGTGAGTTTTGCAGAAAGAAATGAGGACTGGATATCTCAAGACGTGGGATCTGTTGCCAATTTGCAGTCAATAGCAATTGACTATAGTTCTCTCTCAAGGAATGCCTTTCCTCTGAAGGAATTCTACCTCAGACTAACTACATTCAGCTGTAGCAGTGACATTGCCACCACTCCAGAAAGGCTCTTGAAGACAGGAAACACAGTTCACAGACAAGAAAAAAAACATGTAGACAGCGCAATGCTTAGTGGCCTGTAGGCAGAGAGAAGTAGGGAGATGGATATAGCAACCTGGACACCTCTCAGACTGGTACCGAGACCAGCTATTGCAGAAGTTCATATCTGGAAGCCTAAGCTAGCAAAAAAGAAAAAAGCTCTTGGGCAATACATTTTGGCCAGTTTTGCTTTGGGTGTCTCCACTATGAAGAGATCTATGAAGGAGGCAGACTATTGACCACACAATTAAGTTAGTGGATGGGCTCCTGNCCACAGGAGACCCCAAGTGATTTTCAGACTGTGCCTAGGGCTCCTAAGTGGACAGGTGAATAAGCACAGTGAGGATTTGTTGACCCTCAGCACAGGCTTCAAAATTAACCTCTATACACCAATTCAGGTTTGACAAATCAACAGGTTTCTAAAGACGTTTTTCCAGCTAACCAGACAAAAGGGTATGGTTTTGAGTCAGAGCACAGCCACCAAGAGACAGATCACCCCAAAACTTCTTGGCCCTTCTGCTAGCACTTTTAGTACAGATTGGAACCCTCCAAGATGGAATTGGAAGCTTGGTTATGAATGCCCAGGCTCCTGCAGAACCACAGGCTGAGGGTACAGGGAGCTCAGCACCATCTCCTCTGCCCTCTGAAAATCACAATACACAAAATAATGCACACAATGATATCCAATCTGTGTACATAAACTCCAAGAGACAAACAACTTCTCACAGCAATTCTCAATTTTCTTAATAAGGTTTGAGCACTGAGTGTTTCTGTGTCTTTCTACTTTTTCTTTTTTTCAGCATTCAGTGTTTTTGTGTCTCTTTCTTTTCAACATCATTTTCTTGCTCATGCTGCTGCAAGGGAAACCTCCTCAATTCATGTGGTAGAAATCACATCATATAACCAACAACACTGAACTAACAGGCACCCACTGACAGCTCAGGATCAGCAGGACAACAGATAAACCACAACACCAGATACCTACAAAATGAAAATAAACACCTAAAAGCTTCTAAACACACCAATGTATTTAATCCCCCTGGCAAAACAATCTATTCCTAGACATTGCCCAGTTTATATCCACAGCCGTTGGGGTTAGATGTTCTCTCCCATGTATTTTCCTCAGCTTTAGCAAACAAGGCTTTCTAAAGCAGCAGCTTTGGCAGCACTTTAATTTGCTATAGGCACTGATAAACTCCATCTCTTTGTTTGCCACAAAATAATCTTATCTAGATGGTACTTTAAATCAGATGCAATACCTTTTCCAATTGCATCACGTATATCCCCATTTACACCTTTATCTCTATTTACATCTGTATTTCTCTGCATCTCTTAATGAGATTCTGCATGAGATTTTCATACCTACCCCTCAAACTGAAATTTCCCATTAAAAAATCCACATTATGATAAGTCACTTAAGAACTAAGCCATCCTCTGCTATGGTTGGCTTCAGTAGTCTTTACCAGATACCTCCAGGCCTTTCTTTAATGTATAGAACTCAATCTTCAGACCCAGGCTAACTCAGTAAAATGCACATCACAGAAAGAGGCAGATCAACATGAACATTCACTGCAGGTGAGGGTTTTTTCAACCCCATGTCCAGTTCAAAAGAGAAATCCATTATGGTTTTAATTCCCCCTGCACCATATACAGTCAAAATTCACAGGGCATTAAATGCAATTTAAATCCCTTTTATTTGGAGCAGTAGACTGTGCACTGCATATGAGCAACCTGAAAGGCTAATGGGGTCACCAGGCTTCCCCTCTAGGAGCTGTGTCATCAACAACCCTAACAACAAAATAAACCTCAGTCCTTGAAATGATGGAGCAAATATAAAAGCTTGCCTCTGGAAAAAAAAAAGAAGATAGAACCACTTGTAGAAGAAGCAGCCTGCCCAAGAAGGGCTTGCAAATTGAGGACTGGCAGAGAAAATTCCTGGTAAAAAAAAAAACCACAACGGACCCCAAACAGCTAAGTTAGGAAAAAAACAAACCCTTAACACAACATATTTGCCTTTGGCAAAGAAGCTCATGGAATTGAATACATTTGTATGCACTTCATTTGAAACTTGTATGCATAGAGGGAAGGGAAAAGATGCTTTCTAAACTTAACCCTTTTTTTTTGTCCTTGTAGAGCTCCTCTTCTTCAGCCTTTAAAAGGCAAATCATGGCTTTTTTGTTTGTTTCATTCTAACAGGTCACAATATTCCCTTCTTGAGTGAAGAGTCAATGCACAGAGATTACATCAAATTCTCCTAGCCATGACTGAGCATTCAGCCCTAAAACAGACCATTTGACAAAATACCTGCTTTTGTTAACATAGATTGGGGCTTTGCTGTGGCAGTAACACGGGCCAGATTACTTAATTAAGCCACCAATTGTTATCTTATAGACCAATTAAAAACAAGCATTCCCTGGAATGTCATCAGGGAATGCAAAGGGAATTATGGAATATTTAGAAGTTGATGGTATATCCATTCAAAACGGGATTTCAATTCCCCTTTTTATGTCTGTAAATAGAAATACTTGTTCTATTTTTTTAATTTCTCAAAATAAAACAGGTTTTGTACCTCATTTAGGAGAGGGGAGAAATACAAAACAAAATAAACCCCTTAGCTGGACCAGAATTGGGTTTATCTTTGCACTATGAGAGAAGAGAAGGGAGAGACTATAAAAGGAATGAAACTGGTTACATGGAAGAGTTACTACTAGCTCATCCCCCTTGCAGGGACAGAAAAATGGGCATTAGGGAACCAAACCCAAAACAATCCTTTTTATTAACTCCCTGCAAGACAGAACACTTCTATCAATATACAGATAGACTCTCATCACAGTGTCTTCCCCCTGTCCACTAAGAGCTGGGTTTGGAAGTCAAACATTGGGCTGTAAATGATGAAGACCAAATAATGACACAACTTCCATCCCTAGTTTCCTACTTGGAATTCCCATCAAGACCATAGGATCTGATGGGCTTCAGGAATTTGAGGAGTGGGCAATAGCCCTGTGCATGGGAAGTGAGGTGAGTATCTCCCATCCCTATCACAGCTGGCCACCCCTCAAAGATTCTGGAACAAGTTGAAGGTACATGAAGACAATTAGTGCCTGTTTAAGGTCTTAAGGAAGTCTCCTGCTTAGGATCACAACGGAGGGATGATTATCAGCAGGGGGAGGAAAGCTGCACTGTTAGTTGCATTCTCCTCATTGCTGAACAGGCTTTTGATGTGCTTGGATTTATTTCCCATGTCACACAGCATAGGAAAAGGAGAAGAAGTTTGTAAGCAAGAATGAAACCCACTGGAGAGCTGCACTGCACTAATAGTTTGTGAAAATGACTACCCCTGGCTTTCAGGGTTAGGTCTGACCCTTGGAGCAATCCTTGCCTGTAAAGTGAAGGGAAAGCATCAAGTCCTGCAACAAAACCACATCCATATTTCTGAGGTGTATTTTTAAGGCACAGGTCTGACTAGATCCCCTAAAGCTGCCAAATAACCACGAAGAGATCCCTCCAACTAAAGAGCATTCCTAAATGCTTCCAACTGCTGCTGCTTTGCAGGCAAAAATCCACTGAACTCATCTTGCTGCAATACTCCCTGAGGAAGCTTCATCTCCTTGTGTGTGAAACCACTGTTGCTGGCTCTTTGGGGGCTTTGTTTTGGGATTGATTGGCTTCCTTTTCCATTCACCTGGTTTCCTGCTTCTATTGCTCCCCCACAGTCCTGACAGAACAAGTACAAGCTCTGCAGCATAGGCTGTGGGAGATGTTATTTGGTGGTCTGATGCTGCCTCTCTGCCTTTCCCTAGCAGCAAGGGCACATCTTGTCTCAGCACCACAACAACTGAATTTCCAGGGTTCTTGCACCGTTGTCGGTATTTCAATTGACAGAAGCTCTGGTATACACCTGAAATGCATTTTAATCTGCCCAAGGAATAGCTTCAGTCCTGGGAAAGTTCATTGTTGTTTCTAATTGTCAGCGACTGCTACACTTTGCTTGCCTGCAGCTATCCAATTAACATAGCACCACTCTTGTGATATGCTCCATGTCCTAACGACCAGAGCCTCACACTCCACTCCTAGCCAACATTCTCCTCCTCCTAATTGGGTTTACAACCTATTAGCAAATGACAGGGAAGCACATCCAAACAGGCACAGGCAAACAGCTTTCAAACACCTATTTTTGTGCAAAGTTCTGCGGAGATCCCCCCCTTGCTTGTTGGGTACATCAAGAGAGAGAGAAAACAGAGAAAGAGAACGGGAAGAAAAGCTCAACTCCAGAAGTGGAAAACATGCAACTTGTGCCCTGAGCTATTGCTATGGCAACATTTAAACAATGAACAAAAAGCCCTGCAGGATTCTGCTCATGCTTCCTTGGATACCACATGTAAATCCCGAGTCTCTTTTTTACTGTGGGCATGCACCAGTGGCTGATTTTTTGCCTTCTCCTCTAATAGACAGCAAAATATCCAAGCTCCCTTACCAGGAGCTATGTCTTAATTCACCTCCATGTGAATATGCAATTAAAATATACCCACCTCCCACACTCATCTCCCCTCTTGCATCCCCATTTCTAACCCCCAAGAAAAACAAGGACTGTGATACAATAGCTAAACAACAGGTACTTTTACTTCTTAATTAACACTATTCAATAAACCAATCCAAAATGTCACAAGCCAAGCCCCCAGTGTCTTCTGCCACTGCAAGAGGTGGAGGCAGGATCCTTTCCAAGTGCAGCTCCTTGCCCATGCCTGCTAGACTTAAGCATGCTGCAAGGCTGCCTTCCAGACCAACTATGGCTCCTGCTGGTACTAAATCCTTCTCCTCTGGGTTGTCCTGCAGGGATAAAACTTTAGAACTGAAGGAGGCTCGGTTTTCATGAGGATTTTCCTACAGCAGCTGGCAAGCAATGGATGGAGAGGCAGAAGGAACTCCCCGCTAACAACAGCCCAAAGTCCAGTCAGCTTGACTGCTCTAGAAATGACTTGGTGGGTGCTAATTACATTTCTGCAGGGTAATTTTCCTTCCAGCCTGCAAGCAGCACTAATTCCAGCACCCTTCTTTCTTTCTCAACTCATTCCCTCACTAGTAATGGGATATCTCCAAGTCAAAGCATTGCATGCTGGAAAGACTGAGATGGAAGCAAACCTTCCTATTGCAACTTCACTCTTGGGCAGCTCAGCTTGTGAGGTTTCACCAGCACCAAGCTCTCTCAAAATGTGCTAAAATCCCATCCTGAGGCCCATTCAACATCTTCCTGTCTCCTGCTGCTACAGGAAGGATCTCCATGTCATATGGGAGACAGCTTTTTAAGTCACAGGCAGATAATTTTGAAGCCTATATGAAGTCATGGCAGCACCTCAGGAATTCCTTTAGGAATGCTAATATCTAATGACTCATATCTGGAACATTCTTCTGGATCAGTGCAAATCATCCCTGACAGGTGAAAAGACATGGACCAGCTACCCCCTTGCATTCCTAACCTCCAGTCTGCCAAGAACAGTTGAAGTTTGAGATGCATGATCTCACCAAACTTCTGAACAAGAAGCTAAGAACGAAGAGAGCAGGACCCTCAAAGATAGCTTTCTCTTTCCTTCTCTATAACCATTTGCTGCCTAAACATACACAGATAATGGTTCCCTGTACAATGTCAAACTCTAACTGCCTGGAGCCATTACCAGAAGGATTGTCCATGGTTTGAAGAAGAGACAGACCACCAGGACCAGCATACAGGTGAGGGAAGCAGCAGACACAGCCAACTTGTGCCTCTGCTCGAGGAAGTTTTGTGCTCCTCATTGAGATGGATGGATGGATGGATGGCCATTGATTTTTGCCATCAGCCCTTTGAGCTCTGGATAAGCCCCAGCTGAGAAATGCTCTTATTCCTTCACACTTTGAGAATTGAAGGAGTTAAATTGGGTGTCTTTCGGCTACTGGTATTAAGTGAGTGATTCACTGAAGTGTGAAACTGTTGCCTTTTTGGAAGCAGGCACACATCCCTAGCTTTTTCAATGTTGACAAGATTGGCCCATTTCAGCCCAAACTGGTGGCTAAGCTTTCCCCAGTGCTTCCTCAACACATGGAGAAAATACTTCTGCTGCTTCTTGCACCTATGGCAGCCAGTGTCAAAAACTGGAGGTGCTCTCTCAAATGTTCTGCTTTATGTGTTCACTTGACAGCCATCCAGGGAAAAGCTTGGAGATGCCTTTCCCTTAGCCAGCTTCTTTTTTCCTTCAGTAATTACTGAGCAGCAGCTTAACATAAATTTAGCTGCTCTATTACTGCAATTGCTGATGTAAGTGAAGCCCACAAGAAGGCACAGACTGCAAATGATCCATACAGGAACAGAGAACAGAGTTTTGCAACTCCTTTTCAGATGCTGACAAACTTACCACCCCTGCGTTTTAGTGTCCCCACCAGGAAACATGTGCCCAGAGAAACAAACGAGGCTAAAAGCAATTCATACTAAACTGATTTAGCTCTACAGAGAAGGATGAAAATAATTCGAGCTGGAAGGAACAATTTTTTGCTGTGCCTGCTTCCTTCTTTTTTTTCCCCAAACACAACAGCACAAAACGTCTGATCTGGTCGTGTGGCCAAACACAAAACTCCCAGAGATTTCTGAGGAGCAGAACTGCACCCAAAGTCTTAATCCTTTGCCAGTAGCCAATGTTTAAGAGGCATGACCTCCAAACAGAAGAGCATGGGACACATTTGAGAGGCAGAAGGGCTCATTTCCATTATGCTCAATGATTTTAGGATGTTTACATGGAGTAACAGTGGTGANTTTTAAAGAAAGGTTGCTGGAGGGGGGGGGGGGGGGGGGGGGGGGGGGGGGGGTGGAAGATGCTGATACTTATTGAGGTATTTATCCAGGGAAGTCAGAGCTTTGCTTTGTGGTGTTTCATGCAGGAAGCTTGTGAAGAGGGAAATGGGACCAGAAACAACAACGAAAAACCCAACAAAACATTAGAATCAGACTATACCAACACCTCTCCTATCCCTGCCTTCTCTCTCCTCCTCCAGAATATTGCAGCTAGAGAAAAGTAAAATGAGTGGCAAAGCTAGTTCTGCACCTTGCCTGCCAAAAAAATATCCATAGGTGCTCAATGGCTCATTTAATTAGCTGTTTACCCCTCTCTCTGTCTGTCTCTCCCTCTCTCTGTCTCTCTCTCTCTCTCTCTCCTTCTCCACCAGTTCTGGCCTAACACTTCCAGGTGGAGCCTTTACATGTGAAAGCCAAGGTGGAAAAGGGCAGAGGTGAAGGGACAAGGGGAAGAAAGAGAAAGCAAGCTCCCTATCTGCAAGCCAAGCAGTCATACCAGGACAGGGGAAGGAATTTTCCCCACAGGAAAAAACACCATGTTATCCTCCCTTGATTCCACTCCCCCACACCACATTTCTCCAGGAAGGGAGGGACATTGACTGCTCTGTTACACATCATTGCTAAGCTGGGAACCTCACCATCACCAAGCCACTTTTTAATTCTTTTCATTATCAGCATGATAACACACATTCCCCTTCCCCCTCAACACCACAGTAACCATCCTCTTGCCACTTGTCCATCACAGCAAAGCTCCTTCAACTGCCACAAAAGTCCTAAGGGGAGCCTGAAGGATTCACCACAAAAATCACAACAGCATTTCCTAGGAGATCTGGAGGGCACAGGGGTGGCTTGTGCAGCAGTTTCCTAAACTCCCCTTCAAAAGAATGTCCTCTTCTCTGCCTCTTACTGCTTTTCCTTAGCACTTAAGTGTAAAACCTGCTATTTCTCTCAGGGCTGCCTCCTCAAAATCCATTAAATCCCCTTGCCCTCCATCCCTCCCCTCCACCACCCCACCAAAGCTATCCTTCACCACCCCTGAGTGATGATAACCTTTTCCTGTGAACACACCATCCTGATCTACAACATCAGACTGGATGCCAGCCTTCAAATCAGAGCCTTTCTCTATTTTATACACTTAATAAAGAAAGAATTCTCCTCCATGCATCCAATTCCATGCAACTTGCAGCCTCTCCTGCAGGCTGGGCAATCAGGCAGCAACACTCCCCCCCCTCACTGCAGGGGCTTTCACCAAAGATTTCTTTGCTAGTAAACATGTACCAGTGCTATAAACCATGCTGGAAGCATCTGCAGCATCTGACCAAGGCTGGAGTTTGACTAAAGGAAACATTTGGGCTGCTGTGCGAAATCGGGTCTTTCCTTGTTCCTTCCTTTCTGCCTTCCCAACCTCACCCCCTCCTTCCAGCCATTATCAAAATCCAGTCAGATTCTTCATTAAGGCAGAGAAGGGGGGGAAAAGCCCCCCCCTCAAAAAAAAATAAAGAAGGGTAAGGAAGAAAGAAGAGAGGCAGTGGGGCATAAATCCTTTTCCAAAATGCCTGTAAAACAGAAAGTGTACTTACTGTATCCTCAAAGACTATCCAGCTGGAAATCCGAGTGGTTATGAAAAACCCGGGTGGGGGAGGGGTTAGAAAACTATTGCATTTCAGCAATCAAACCCAAATGAAGAAAAAGAAAACGAGAGGGGAAAAAAAAATAAAAATAAAGGATATCCAATTGCAATTTCCCAGCAATTTTCAGTCCATCCAGGTGCCAATCCAACCCAAAGCTGCTGAACTCTCCCCCTCTGGCGATTTTGCTTTTTTCTTCACTGTCCTTTATTTTCTCAGTGGCTTTCAACTTTTCTGCTTCAAATTGCTCTAGTGGTAACGTTGCTGTTTGCCTTCACTGGAGAAGAGTGGCTTAAAGTAACAGGAAAAAAAAACCCCACAGAAATCCTTGCAGAGGATGAATGGTCCTTCTCCTTTCCTGAAACTTTTCATTCCACTGTGGATCCTTTCCCTAGTTTCCTTTTGTGGAGGTTTTCTGCCTCTCTGGCTCCGCTGCTCTCCATTGCTTGCTATTTGTTTTCTCTCTGGAGAGCAGAAGGGGCTGTATTTCTCTTGAAGCAACCCTCCATCTGTATTCTTTTACTGTAATTTTATGGTGACTGTTAAGATCCAGGTCTTGCCAGGCGACTTCCTTCTTCCCCCTTCTTTGCTGCACTATCAATTATCCAAGCCGTGTGTCTCCACGTTAGAATGGGGATTCCCATTCTTCTTTTTCTCTCTCTCTCTCTTCCAATACTCCTTTAGAAAAGAATCTCCTCTGGCATTTAGATTTTCTTTTTAATTGTGCCTGTCAAAGCAAGAAACTTTTAGTCTCTCTCTCTCTCCCCTCTCTCCAAAGATCTGATTAGATTTCCAATCACAACCCAGTGCGCAATTGGATTTTTGATTTCAGCCAGAAGCCAGCAATCCCCAGCAGCTCCAGCTCCCAACTCCACTGGTAGATCCTTTTGCCTGCCTTCCAACTCCTCTGCCTTTTCATAAGCTCCCATGAAACAGAATGAAAGAGGGAGGGAGGAGGAAAAATTCAAGGTTCCCACCAGCTGTCAAGAATACATCCATCTCCTTGGGATTTATTTTTTTTTTAAAGGCTTGGGACAGGTGTTTTTAAACCCCCCCCCCCCCCTTATACTCCTCAAAAATCTTTCTGATGTTCAAACTCCCCCAAAGATGTCCCCAGGTGTGTGTGGGGGAGGTGTGATTTGTCCTCTTAGCTGGAAATTTCACCCTTTGCTTTTCCTTTCAGCTTCCTCTCCATCTTTTGTCCAGCGGTGATATGGATCCAGCAGCACACAGACGGATAAACTTCTCTTTCTTCGTTGAGGAGAGAGGGAAAGAGAGGGAGGAAGAAGGATAAAAGCTCCCCACTCTCTGCCTCCCTTTTCGTCCCTTTCTCTCTATTTCAATCGCAGCTCTGCTCTCCTTTCCAAGCTCAGCCTGGCGTGATTTCAGCTCTACAAGTTGGATTTCCCTGCCGCACCGTCGTCAGTTAGTCTCCCATCTTCTTCCACACACCAGCGATCTTCCCCCTTTCCTTCCTTCCTTCCTGCCTCCCTCCCTCCCTTCCAAGATGACACATTCCCAGGAGCGCAGCCTCTTCCCCTTAGTCTCATCCCTGAAACGCCGAGCCCTTTGCACAGCCCAAATCCTTCCTCCCTCCCAGCAGCTCCAGCGTCAATTCGCCCTGGCTCTGCATGGCCGGATGCGTGCCTCTGGATCTCCAGCTCCTGACAGCTGCTGCTGGGGCTACCTCTGCTCTGCTGGCTCTCTGCCTTTCTCTTACTCCTCCACCACCGTGCAGTGGGACCCAAATGTCCCAAGATCAGTCTTTCTGGCTACAGTCCTTCCCTCTTTAAAACATATATATACATATATATATACAATATATATATCTATTACCTTCCCCCCTTCTTTTTTTCCCCTCTGCTTGTGATCAGTAAAATACTATTACCCAATTACCTCCCATCATCTTAGCACTGATTGGCCAATCGCATTAACACTTGGTGGCAGTGGGAAAAGGGGGAGGTGGTGGGGGGAGGACAAGGAGATGCTCCAACGTGGCACTGCTGCCACCTGCTTGACAAGTCCGTGAACACACTCAAGAGTTACCCTTCAAGAACCTTCCCAAGTTGGGAAGCAGTAAGTGAAAAACAAGAGGAAAAAAAGAAGAAGAAGAAAAAAACAAAACCCAGAAAAACAAACAAAAACCTAAACAAACAAAACCACAGAAAAAACCCCACACCAAAATATGTCAAAACTCATTTTCTTAAAAGCTTGCCTGATGCTGACAGTTCAAGCAGTAAGAAAGCAGAGCGAAGGACAGGAAAAACTGATGAGGTAGAAAGCTGTCCTGTTGCAGATGTCCCAGGCCTTATAAAGTGCTTGAAGATGTCAGGGGGTTGAAGTGATGGTTCCAGTGAGCTGTTAAGTGACACTAACACGACACCACAATAGGTTCACCTTTCAAATCCACTGCAGCTTCAGCAGAATAATTGTGACCAGCATTACTGAGCTTTCCAAACTGACTCCTTCATTTGGGCTAGTAAAGCAGTGAGATGGTTGTTATTTGCTCGCCTGCTTAACCAAGATATGTCCGATGCACTTATGGAGGTCACCTAAAATGCTCAGAAGTGGGCTTATCTCTTTGGGTTTTTTTTCAGGCATTTAGATTGGCTAGAACTTTGACAGAACATTTTGCATGTATGAAGCCAAAGACACACTCCCCTCTCTCTGGGATCAAAGGAAATAGAATATGGTTGTTGTACGTGCTGGCATTTATCTCTCTCTAAAATCAGAAAGAAATTATTTATAGTTCTGACTCCTCCACACAATCCCCAAAAAAGAATTAGTCAGGTGCTTCCATAGTAATTATAGCAAACTTCATCTCTTAAGCTGAGTGATTCCAAGCATAAAATAACAGAACTAGCTCTGTGCTCATTCCTCTCAAAGAGCCAAGTTGTGTTTGTTATTACAGAATACTTTGAGGTTGGAATCCTTACTAAGCCTCCAACTTTGGAGCACCCTCGAAAAGAAAATAAAATACATTTTTAAGTTATAAGTCATTTTAGGAGCTTTTCTAGAATGATAAAATCCGTAAGTAGCTGAGTTCAGTCAAAATAACACTTACTGAATCATTAACATTGACTATCAGATTTATCCTACTGACTCAGCAGGCTTTCTGGTGAGAAAGTTCTACCAGATCTGAGTGAATCAACTGGCACTGGGTCCTTCATCACTCTTAGATCAATTAGCATCTGATCTTAGGATCTCTGGAATCAATGGCAAACACAAATTACCTACAGTGCAGGAGAGGCTTGGGTGTGTAGCAAAAACCAATAAGCCAGACACAGTGGTTCTTTCAAGAGTGCTAAAAAAGACTTTGGAGAAGGCTGCAAGTGTGAGAGGAGATGAAGTTGCTGACAAGTAACAATCTTTTTCTCAGTTGGTGAGCTTAGTTTGTTCCCATCTGATTCACTGGTGTTATTTTGGGCCTACCAACATCTTGAGAGTCTTTTTCTTTTGACTAATCAAAATCCAAAAAGCTACCAAGTTGTTCTTTTTCCCAGGAGGTTCCAAACACCACAGCCTAGTAGATGTTGGCTCCACTGATGCTTTGAAAAGGGCCTGAACAATTTCCTGCTAATATTGAAGGAGCCTGTGGGCAAACATGAAGGTTTCTGACATTGAATTAAATACATATACGGGCATCAATGCAGGAGACACGAGCTTTTAGGGAGCTAGTCAGAATCTAAGACACAAGCACCAGCCACAGCATCTCTGTGGATGCAAACCAGTATTTGACCTTTTTTTTTTGCACATTCTTTTTTTTTTAATGTCATTCAGATTACACAAAAACACCCATTTCTATGCCAGCACTTAAATGAATGTGCGTGTATATACATACACACACGCACAAAGATAATACATGTGCTGGCAGAGATGTGCCTAACCACAAAATTACAATCAAGAATCTAAGCTATGATGTAACCTGTCATAAAGTTTGTTATTTTAAAATACCAATTATGCTTTATCACTTAATATGCATAGAAAAGAGAGTGATTAGCTGCTTAGAAGAGCAATCTAATTGACCATATTTATGAGATGACACTGCATGCTGTCTCCAAAAGTACATGTAAAAGTACTTGTCCTTTTACTAAACAAAATAAAGCATACAATTATATTATCTGTTTTACAACTGTGTGTGAAACCTATTTAAAACAAATATTTCAGTGTTATCACAGTCAGTTCCTAAACTAGAGACTTATTATCTTTCTTGCCCATTCCCCACTGCTGGGCACAATCAGGTGAACAGCAAGTACAGCTAGAAGGATGAAGGAGGGGATTGTGCCCCTCTGCTCTGCCCTGGGGAGATCTCACCTGCAGTGCTCAGGCCAGCTCTGGAGTCCTCAGCACAGGAGAGACATGCACCTGCTGGAGCAGATCCAGAGGTAGCCACAGAAATTATGTGAGGGCTGGAAGCCCTTTGTTGTGAAGAAAGCTGAGAGAGTTGGGGTTGTTCAGCCTCGAGAAGAGAAGGCTCCAAGGAAACCGTCTTGCAGCCTTTCAGTACTGAAAGGAGTCTAGAGGAAAGATGGGGACAGACTCTTCAGCAGGGCCTGTTGTGACAGGACAAAGGGTGATGGTTTGAAAGTAAAGGAAGGAGATTTAGACTAGAAAGAAAGAATAAATGTTTTACACTGGCCCGGGTTGCCCAGTGGTGTTAGATGCCCCATCCCTGGAACGATTCCAGGTCAGGTTGTTTGGGGCAGATGTCCCTGCTGACTGCAGGGGAGGTTGGACTAGATGACCTTGAAAGTTCCTTCCCACCAAAAGCGCTCTGATTCTCTGAAGAGCAGCTGTCCTCTTGCCTTCTCCCTGCATGGAGGATGTCCTACAAGTGCTGCCTTACAGTTTGGAGAATAGTCCCTGCTGCCATGGTACAAAATCCCAAGCACACAGTGGAGGTCACTGGGTCCCGATTCCTCTTATGGAGCAAGATCATCATGAGTCAAAAAGGTGAACTGTGAAAAGAACTAAACACAGACTGGTGGCATAACACACCTTGTGTTTCCTGACAGATGATGGGAGTTAAAGAACTGAAGTTGTGTGTGTGATTAGAACTGGAAGAGACTAGTGGAGAAGGCTAGATGTTCACAACTGTCAGTCATTTGGGGGAAGAGAATTATGGTGAAAGTCTAAGAGAAGAGAATTCTGGCCTGTAGATAAAGGAGTAGAGAAACTTTGACTAACCACAACAAAGTTTAAGGAAAAGAGCGAAACCAGACCATTTTGCTTATTCCAAGTAAAATGAGAAACAGTTTCGAGTTGTTCTCAGTCAGTGACAGCTCTGCCTTCCTTTTAAATAAACATGAAGAAATCAAAAAGGAAGCTCTGGAACATATTCTTCTTTCTATTCTATTAAGCATTGCTGACAAGAAGCTGCTTGCATGTGAAGACAGCACTTGAATCCTCTTACAGCTTACTGCTTTCAAACAGGAACAAAAAAATGCTGACAAACACACTTTGGACTGCACAGATCAAGCTCCCTAATCAATGAAGAGATTCAACAGAGATCCCAACAATCTCAGACTATATCAGCTATGTCATACTTCATCTCACAGTGTGACTTTTGTACTGTAATTGAAGCTCATGCTACACACTTGCCTGTATATGTAGTTTCACTGATTGTTCAACTCTTTTCCATGAGAAACACTAAAATCAGGTGCCTAAGCATCAAAATCAGCAGCTGACTATAACACTGCCTCATTTATTCATTTTCATGGGTTTTTGTTCTGCTGTTTACAGTTCTGGTGAGGAATTGTGCTTCATACATCATTTCTGTTGGGTCTCAGAGGCCTGGAAGAAGTAAAAGAGGAAGATCTCCTCCTTCCAAGAAATTCTGGAAAAAAACTACACCACATGTGGTTCTGGCACATGGAAATTTAAGTGACTGCTCAATAAACTCAACTCTCTAGAATATCATAATATCTATTATTGCTTGTAAAGATGGGACTGAATGCTATTTTTCAGTTGTTTCCATCTGAGAAGAACCACATACTCTGAGCTTCTGCATGTTCATTCTCCATATTCTCAGAACTTCTCTATGTTCATTGTCCAGGACAATGCTCATCATTCAGGAAAAGTTTAGAATTGTTCTACGAGATATTTTGCCAATTTTCATCTTAACAACTCATCACTTTCTAGACTCCAAGGGACCAGAGCATCTCTCCTATGAGTAGAGACTGAGAGAACTAGGACTGTTCAGCCTGGAGAAGACTCAGGGAGAATCTTACTAGAGTCTGCAAATACACGACAAAGGGTGCAGGGAGGACAGAGCCAGGCTCTTCTCAGTGATGCTCAGTGACAGGACCAGAGGTAGTTCCTCTGAACCTCTGGCAAGACTTTTTCACTGTGAGGATGACCAAACACTAGCACAGGTTGCCCGGAGAGGCTGTGGAGTCTGCCTCCTTGGAGATATTCAGATGTCAGGCCATGGTCTGAGGCAGAGGGCTCTAGGTGGCCCTGCTTGAGCAGGAGGGGAGCACTATATGACTTCCAGGGGTCCCCTTCCATCCTCAGCCATTCTATAGTTCTGTAATTTAGTAGTTCAAAGTATTTACCCAGAAGAAAGGTATGAACCCTTATGCTAGTTTGGTAAAAATATTTTTTCTTCTCTTGCTCTCAGATTCTCTTATTCCCCACAGTGTGTCCAGAAGAGCTGCTTGCCTACCATTCAACTCAGAACAAGCAGAGGAATTCTTTTTTTTCCCCTAAAATAATGTTGCTTTGAGGAAAAACCAATATAAAAGAGAAAAAAAAATACAAAATAAAATGTTAAACTCTTCCTAAGTTTGCTCTTGGGATTGTTGTTTCAATTGTGATATATATCTCTCTATACATCAATTTATCTACATATAGGTATATATACACAAAAATATAGAATCATAGAATCATAGAACAGTTACAGCTGGAAGAGACCTTGAAGATCATCGAGTCCAGCCTTTTTCCTAGCCCTTTCACCCCACTAAATGATGCTCCCCAACACAACATCCAGCCGTCTCTTAAACACCTCCAGGGACGGTGACTCAANGGCATTTGGCCTTATTGAACTTCATGGAATTGGCCTTGGCCCAGCCATCCAGCCTGTCTAGATCCCGCTGCAGAGCTTCCCTACCCTCAAGCAGATCGACACTGCCACCCAGCTTGGTGTCATCTGCAAACTTACTAAGGGTGCACTCTACCCCCTGGTCCAGGTCATTAATGAAGATGTTGAACAGGAGTGGCCCCAGTACTGAGCCCTGTGGGACCCCACTCGTGACTGGCTGCCAACTGGATTTCACTCCATTGACCACAACTCTTTGGACTCGGCCATCTATCCAGTTTTTAACCCAGTGGAGCGTATGCCCATCCAAGCCAAGAGCACTTAATTTCTTTAGGAGAATGCTGTGGGAAACTGTATCAAATGCTTTACTAAAATCCAGATAAATAACATCCACGGCCTTCCCTTCATCCAGTAAGCGGGTCACCCAGTCATAGAAGGAGATCAGGTTAGTTAAACAGGACCTTAAACAGAACATTTATGAAATGATGCCCAAAACTCACTTTTTAGGGCTGGTAATGGCTTTTAGGCTTATTGCAGCATGACCTTAGGGTACTTAACATTTAACAGAGGCTCACATCTTAAGAGCAGATACATATTCACAAAAGTATCTATGTATTTATTAAGCAAAGCAAAAGCTCCCTTTGTACCCAGCAGAAGAGTTCTGCTTCCACTGAGGTCAATGTCAAAATTTCTGCTGGCTTAAAGAAGACCACAATTTTACAGAGCAGCTTTTGTTCTTTTCCATGAGATTCTATCATTTAACTTCCATTCCAAGCTCTGCCTGGGAGCTCAGCATCTTGAAGCTCAATATTAATCTCACTCTTTTGCTACGGTTATTCCCAAAACAATGAAGGACAAGCTTTTTCCTGCTGCTGAGTCACAAACATGTCCAAAACCCATTGTTAATCCACCTTTATTTGGTTAGAAAGAACCTCTCTAGGTGTGTTCCCTCCAACTTCATCTCTAACAGTAGCCATGTAGCCAATACTATTTTTTTCACATCCTACTTTAATTTTTGACTTTAATTAATCCAGAATAAAAGAAATGCATGTCAAAACCCCTATTCTATGACAAACTCCAATCATGAAGAGTGATCTTTCATGGGGAGCAAACCCTAGTAATGCAATACTCCTTCTTTATAAGAATAACAACAAAGATTTTCTATTTTTCTATTCCCATTTCCAGTTCTTGGCAATGGTCATGTTTGCAACTTCCTATCAAATATGAACATTCTTGACTGAAATTCACTACTATACTGAACATTAAAAAAAAAAGAAATCTGACTCACAAAATGGCTTAGAAAAAGATTCAAGTGAAAAGCAGAGAAAAATGGCCCAAATCCTATAATTTTCCTATGGTACGCCTTTCAGCCTTAGAATTTGAATCTAGACAAATTCTCTCCTTTCCAGTGCTTGAGTGCCACTCCCATAAAACTGCTGAAAATTCACTCCAGAGGGAATAACTCTTTGGGTTTCAATGGAGTGTTCCTTAGATTAATTCAGGCAGAGATGAGGACAGAGGACAGTCCTTCATTTTTTAGATTCACATCCTAGCTTAATGTGTATTTAGTTTGGTAAATCACAGAATTGTAGAATCCACTGAGCTGGAAAATGTCAGCAGAGTGAAAACAAAAGACTGTTTCCTTTCAACTGATTTTTTAAGACTGTAACATTTAAGTCTAAAGCCAACTAGACTTGGCCATGAATGATGCATCACTTTGGAAATGATATCTTTACAGGGTGACAGCATCTTTTTTTTTTACTTCAGTGAATTTTAAATAGCAAGAACATAATACTCTGACATAATATATATCAGACATCTTCATTTCTTCCCTTGTGGAGTTATTGTGACTGGAAAATACAATTTCCATTTATTGAGAATAATATCTTCACTACAAATGCTTCATAGAATGTTAGGGCTTGGAAGGGACCTCTGGAGATTATCTTGAAGACATTGCTGAGAAACAACCTAGCAGCCACCTTGTTCTACCTTATCCTCATGTTTAGCATCCGTCCAAAGTGAAATCTTGGTAGTGGAAAAAGATCTGAAGCTTAACCTCTGAGCCAAGGAAAAAGGAACAGAGCAGGTTTCTCCGTTCTCATCACAAAAAGGCTGATGGTTTGCTTTAACCATGTAAGATCCCCAAGACAGTTAGAGCTTTCAATAAATTGGGGAGAAAAAGAAATGGATGCAAAGAGATCATGGATAGAAATCATTGCCAAAATGAAACCAAACAAAAAGTTCATGGCACAAATAACATTAGTCAAGGAGTTAAGTTTCATTTCCAAGATCTATTTTCAGATAATTATAACTTTCTAAATAAATCACTTCAACTAAATACATTCAGCATCCTTTATACCCCAAATCTGGACATCATTTTTACTCATCAGGCTCATTTCCACTCAGCCATAATTAGTCATATAAAATACTTTTTAAAGTGACTTTGTTAACGTTTTTTTTTCCTCCCCTTACCTTCTGAAATCACAAACGACTTATCCAAAATAAAATGGACTGAAAGACTTCATGGATTTAATAGACATAAGAATCTATTTCGTTACCTTTAGTGGTTGCAGGACTGTGGTGAGTGAGGAGGACATCAAAACGGTTATAGGCAGGACTCACTGGGATTGTGTTTCTGGAGTCTTTGCATGATCTCAAGACAGAATATTTGGATTTCTCTGCACTCCTGTTACCCTACCTGTAAAATGGAAAGAATCCCGAATGTGCTGAAGAGGATGGACTCAACCATTTTAATTGGACTAGGGAGAGTAAAGTTTCACAGTTGTGTCACAGAATCAGGATGGTTGGAAAAGACCTCTCAGATCATTGAGTCCAACCACCCACCCATCACTCTCATGCTCGCCACTAAACCATGGCCCCAAGCACCACAGCTACATGTTGTTTGAACTCTTCCAGGGATGGTGATTCCACCACCTCCCTGGGCAGCCTGGGCCAATGCCTGATAACCCTCTGGGTGAGGAAATTCTTCCTAATATCCAATCTGAACCCTCTCTGGTGGAACTTGAAGCCATTTCCTCTTTTCCCATCACTTGTTCCTTGGGAGAAGAGACTTTCTAGGACCTAGCAATGAAGGCAGGCAGGAGACACTATATTTATATGCACAAGTGCTTGAAATACAGCAGGATTTAGTTCAAAGGCTAATCTTCACCTTGAATTCTCTGGATTTTCTCACCCAATGTTCAGCTCTCCCTATCTCCACATTCCCATTAAAGCTAGACATCCTTTAAAGAGCATATGAAATATCTAATCATCTTTCAGGATCATCTTAAAGAGGTCAATAAAAAACTTGAAGACAATAATGATCCTCTGGAGATTCTTCTGGAATTTACTTGGCTACTGCCACTCCAGACCAGACCAGTACTCTGTCTAGGTCCAGTATGGTGTCACCATAATAATAATCCTGAGTTATCTTCTTTAAAGACAATACAAGATTATTCCATAACTGGTAGCTCCAGAAGTTTCATTCCATGAAGTCACAGAAGTGCAAGAATAACCCATATCTATTTGTACTTAAGACCTGGAAAGGTGAAAACTGGAAAAGGTAACTCTGTTTTGGAGACAAAAATAGGAAACTGCTTAAATTCAACTCAACAACTTTGCTCCCATGAGGATAGGATCTTTTGAGAAGTTTTAAAGGAACTTTGTGGTTGAGAGCATTGCTCATTCTTTATTGATTGCATATTAGTAATCCTTACAGAAGAAATCCTGTCAGTCACAACTGGGTAAAATAATGGCAAGAATAATGATTATTTAAAGTGGGTTTTCTATGTTTTGGGGATTTTTTGTTGTTGTTGTTTGATTTTAAATCAATGATACTATATATTCAGTTCTCCTACCACCTCTCCAAACTTCATTCTCAGGGGACACAGTACAGTCCTAAATCAAAACTCACCTTACTGAGTCAGATCCTGATCTTCAAAGATTCGAGGCAATGTTTCTTGTGAAGGGGAGGATTTCTGGTGATGAAGAGAAAAAGAAGCCTGCAAGAAATGAAAAAAATTGGTTTAAGCAGCTGCACATCATCATTTCAGGATTCTTTGGGGAGTAAGAAAATAAAAGCCCCCAAGAGGTGATATACAGAGGAGTCTGGATTTGGTCAACACTTCTACCAATGACTTTTTTGAGGGGGTTTCAGACCTCCTCTTTCTTTCTCCTTGCATATTTCCCCTAGTTTAGATTGAAACTTCATTTCCTTACAATTTATTTGCTCCACTCTGTGCATTTAGGTGGAAATTAGTTCCAACACACTGCTAAAAATACCCACCATTGAAGAGATAAAAAGTAATATTAGCATCCTGGTTAACAGTACTGAGAGTTTTTGGACAATAAGTAGAAGTAATAATAAGAAATATCAAAGAAAAATAGAATATCAAGTTGAAATGTTCACATTCCCCCAAAATTGCTCACAAGTACATTTGGGAACAATCAGGAGGTCAAGGGCTCTTTTGTCAAATGTTTCAAGGGGACCTTATTTTCACCCAGAAGCACAGCAATATTCCATCAGATGTATGTATGTATGGCTAGGCTTCGCAAATGAAGATCCAGGGAGGGCTGCATCCACGCTCCTCATCAGCGCCTTTTCCAAGCGCGCTGAGAAAAAGAGGATAGCGGATAGCACCCTCGAGCCTGCGCAAGGAATTTTTTTTAGGTGAGACACAGCATGCGCAGAGCTCGACCCACCCTTTAGTCCTAAGGTTCATCTGCCAGGGCCTAGCAAGCTTGGACGCTGGCAGCGAGGTCCTTAGGACGTAGGTTTTTTTAGAGCATCCTTCTCTTAGAGGGAAGGCCTTACAGGGCTAAACGAGCTCCATCTGCCCAGGTTTGGAATTAGAGTTGTCCTTCTTTTAGGATGACTGCCAGAAGGCTAATGAGCTCATCCTACCCACACAAGGATTATAGGAACATGGGTATCACTCCCCACACTTTACCATGGGCAATGAGTTTAATGCTCCCTCTGCTGTCAGCACAGTTATCATACCAGGGGCCACAGAAGACCCCAAGTGATTTTCAGACTGTGTCTGAATATTCCATCAAGTACCATTTAAAAAGCATTCCCCAAAGGTAAGCCAACTCTAATGAATCCTCATTTTTGGAGAACATCTTTAATAACTCTGCATATGAAGGGAGCAGGAAGTAACCACCTGTGGCCCTAAAGTACCTACAGTACATTTTGCTAGAGTTGCTTTGCTGCAAGAGATATTTAGGGTCAAGGTAAAATTTAATGCAATCTCTCCCAGAAGTAAACTTATAAAGCATATTAAAAGCTTTCCCCAGCAATATGATCATTAAAGACAAATTAAGCATTAAAACAAATGTAGTGATAATTATCAAACTACTATTTCAAGAATGTGTTGGGTTTGGGTTGGTTTGTTGCTGGTTGGTTGGATTTTGTGGGGGTTTGTTTGTTTTTGTGTTTTAATTACTACCCTTCTCCAGTTTTCTTTTCAGAAAATGAAAACAAACATCAATATATCAACATGTAAAAAGAAATAATCAATCAATAAACAATTCCAAAGTGATTATATTTATATCAACATATAATTGATTATCTTACAAGTCTCTTCCAACCTTAATGATTCTCTGTCTCCCTGACAACCTCTATCAAACCAGCCAGTAGTCTGCATAATATATGTAATATATATATTTAATATATTGCAATACACTGCTGGGAATGGATATTTTCCTAAAAGAACTTTTCAGGTATGCAGGACTTAAAACACAGAGAGAATTTCACACATCTTTACTGTAAATGAATGTAGCTTGTAGCTAGCACAAAGTATATGCTGGTTAAATCCAGGAAGGAACACACTGGAATGAGAGAGGGAGATACAGATTGGTCCTTGAAGTGGATAACGGAGGACTTGTCTTCTGGTTTCAAGGTAGAGTGGCATTGTTCCCATTAATTTAATGTGTTTAAGATCAGAAGTTCTTCTTGGTCGCATAAGAACTTGAGCTTGCTGAAACTCCCCAATTGAAACTTTGCTCAACAACATCAAAACATCACTAAACCCAAATCTCTGCTGCAACTGTAACCTCTAGGACTGATTTCTTTTTATCCCCAAAGGTCTTCAGGTGTTTCAAGAGGTGAATTTGGAACATTCTGTGATTTCCACAGTTTTGTCTAAGTGCATTAACCACCTAAGTCCCATATGTCTCCAAACAACAACACTGTTTGCTAATAGAACAGAAAACAACACATGCTAAGTGCTCAAGGTCCATGTGAAAGGGAGAAAGGAGTATTTCCAGCAGGTACTCAGCATCATTCAAGTCAGCTTAATCATACCAAGACATCAGTGGCTATCCCATTTTTCCAAAGACTCCGTTTCTCCTTCTTATTTCCTTTGAACAGAAGAAAACCAGCAGCTTGTCACTATGGTATTAAGTGGGAGGCAGTGAGAAAGCCTGATAATCAGTAAAATAACCCCAAACCAAACAAAAAGTTGCCACACAGAAGGTTGGAAGAGACCTCCAAAATCATTACGGCCAACCAGCTACCAATCAACCCCATGCCACTAAATCATGTTCCTAAGTACTACATCTATACATTTATTGAACCTCTCTAGGGATGGTGACTCCATCACTGCCCTGGGCAGCCTGGGCCAATCCATAACAACTCTTTTAGTGGAGAATTTTTGTCTCATTTCCAACCTGAACTTCCCCTGTTGCAATTTGGGGCCATTTATTTTGTCATCTGGGGGCTATTCTACACAGAGAGAAAATGCATCACACAATCTACTCATACAGCTGAGATTCCACCTCCTTGCTGCAGAAAACTTCAAATACTTTCATATTTCATACACTCTCTCTTTAGCAAACTGATTGTTTCCTCTGAGCCAGTTCTGTATTATAGCCATGCACACCTTTGGGGATTTGATTCTGTAAGGTATTTAAGTGGGATATTTAGAGGATAACCATGCTGGCAGACCTTGGGTATAAGTGCTCCAATAACAAGGATGTCTGCCTGGGTTAAATGAGAGCAAGTGTTTAAATATATCCCAATCTTTTGTCCCAGCACTGTGTGGGAGTCAAGGAGTTGGTTAGGCAAGGTTCTAGAAGGGAGAGGGAAGCTCTACCACATTATTATTCATTGCACAGTGTGTCACTCAGACTGGCCTGATGCAGATGATCAGCACCAAGAGGGATTGCAGAGGTACACAGAATACTTCTGTCACCAGCCAGGCAGAGTTTTGCTGCTCTTTGCCCAATGCACCTGGCAGCACAAGATAGGGGAGCAACAACTGATTACTACACAAGCAACAAAACTTGTCCATTACAGACCCAGATATAGTTACATTCCTGTGACTCACTAAATATTATTCAACTACATTGGAGAGAAGTGATCTGAACAAAGAAGAGGTCAAATGGCTATGAATGTGAATGACACTTGATACTGAGCAAGAAGGTTAATAAAGAGAAGGTTAAACCTGCAGGGCTAGAGAAGGCATCAATATGAAAATAGAAAATCCCTCAGGAAAAACAAAGAAAGAAGTAAGGCAGCAAAGTAAGGAGATGAGATAGAGGCATCTGTTTAAACATACACAGACAAAAGAGAAGGGGAAATCAGTTGGGAGAGGGCAGTTGAAAACTCTCTGCTGCTCTCTGCCTTCTTTCCTCCCAAACAGCAGCATTCTTTGTGTAGGGTCTTTGGTTTTGTTTTGTGGTTTAGTTTTTGGTTGTTGTTTGGGTTGGGTTTTTTGGTAATTATTTAAAATAAACTTCTAACTGGGAGTAAAGAATAAAAAACCCTTCAAGTTAGACTTTAGCAGCAATTCAGAGACCTAATTATCAGGTCAGGAAGAATTACTGGAGTGCCGTTGCAACCAGCCCTGGGAGTGAAACCTTCTGGCAGCTGGCATCGCCACTTCCAAACCTTACCTAGACTACACTTATGCCAAGATGCTGCTTTCAGAATAGAGTGGATGCACATCACACTGCAATCATCCTTGTTAGAGCGAAAATGATTGAAGCGAACTTGGAAACTACTGAGTTATGAAAAGCAAGGCTAAAAAGAAGTTTCATGAAAGATAAAAACAATGTAAGCGTTCTTCTAATATACTGATCTGTAAGTGAGAATATGTTCCTTTTCCTTAGGCAACTTAACACATCTAATGCAAATCAAATGATGGAAACTGTAAGATTTAGTCCTAAGTAATTTAAGAACATGAACCTACTAAGAAATAGATTTACTAAAGTTTCCAAAGTATTCTGCATTCAAATGCTACTTGGAAAGAGATGGAAAAAGTGTAAACTTAAATGTATGTGCATACACACACACACTCCTCTCTCCTTACAAGCAGAATCATTTTCTCTGCAAACATGGCTCTAAATATTAACCTGGAGAAAACAGCTTAAGACATACTCATGCAACTTAACAGGAAAGAGAAAACGAAACGATCAGAAGACATGAGAGCTCTCTTAGGGAGCAGCATAGAACTGATGGTATTTCCTGACAACTGCCATTCTGCTGCCAGAGTTCAGGCAGACAATAGAGATGTCTCAACTCTGCCAAAGCCTTCCCATGCTGCCTGCCAGCACTAGCATAGCCTTGAGGAGCCTGAAACACAACCAACCGAGCACAGAACTCAAGCAAAAGGAGACCAAATGATCTCATTTCTTACTACCTGTGTGCAAGGACAGCTGCTTGTTGTGAAGACCTCCAAAAGAAACTTGGGCTTAATGTTTCATCAAGGAGCTTCCTCTGGCCAGGGTTAAGAAAGGGAACACTGATGGAAAAAAATGCAGTAGGATGCATGATTTATGTTAAATGGCTTTATTTAAAGCCTTAGGATGTGTTGTCTTCAGCTCTCAAAAGAACAGGTAATAAAAACCCTTACTAGAACCACAAAACTTAATAAGAAACACAGTTTTCACAGAAGGTCCTAAAGAAGTAGGACTGATTGCTAATTATCCCCAACAGAAAAGAAGTAAATAAATACATAAAGAGCTAGACACTTACAGAGCTCTAAAACACAGCCTCATAGCCCCTCCAGAACACAGCTGGTAAGGAGCAAAGAAGCAAGGCTAAGTTGCCTTGCACATCATTATAAACTGACCTCCTTTAATTGTTGATGACACCTGCATGAGCTAAAGCAAAATATCAGCTTAATTCACAGCAGCAGAGAAAAAAACAAAACCTTCATGGTATTAAGAACATATCACCACAAACTTCTACAAACTGCAGGGTAACCTCGATTGTCACTCAGATTCCAATAAACACACTTGCCTGTCTATCATTCCAGGTAAACTCAAGTAAATACATGAGTCAACTCTTGATTTTCTCCTCATCTTCAAGAACCACTCTAATGACACTTGAGTCTGTTGCCATATAAAAGCACTTTGTAGGAGAAAAAAAAGATGTCATATAGACTTTTCCAAACATCTCTATTTGCATGACCTTAAATTGCAAAGCACACATTTTTTAGGAGGCATTTCCTCCTTTTTCCAGCCTTATCTTCAGTTGTGATATCTACAAATCAATGTATCCTTGAATAATTCTCTAGTTACTAGAGAAGTACAAAAAAAAAAAAAAAAACAACAAGAAAGAAAAAACTAATGCCAAGTGAATTTGCCTTAAAGAGCCTGGAAACCAAACCGTTTGATGAAGGACACTGTTGAGAGGTGTACAATTACTCTGCAGCAGGGTCTTAGAGAGACCTGGTCTGGGCAGACCTCATCTGCAGTGCTGGGTCCAGCTCTAGAGTCCTTAGGACAGCAGAGACACGGACCTGTTGAAGCAGATCCAGATGAAGCAATGAACAAAAATGATGTGAGGGCTGGAAGATCTCTGCTGTGAAGACAGGCTGAGAGAGTTGGGGTTGTTCAGCCTGGAGAAGAGAAGGCTCCAGGAGACCTTCTTGTGGCCTTTCAGTACTTAAAGGGGCCTAGAAGAAAGATGGGGAGAGGGTTTTTAGCAGGATCTGTTGTGACAGGATAAGAGGTGATAGTTTTAAATTAAAGGAGGAGAGATTTAGACTTGATAAAAGGGCACTGTCCCAGGTTGCCCAGAGAGGTGGTAGATGCCCCATCCCTGGAACTATTCCAGGTCAGATTGTTTAGGGCTCTGAGCAACCTGCTCTAGTTGCAGATGTCCCTGCTGACTGCAGGGGAAGTTGGACTAGAGAAACTTGAAAGTCCCTTCCAACCCAAACTGTTCTGTGATTCTATGTAACCTTCCACGATTTTCTACTAGGCAGGCTGAGCTTCGGTCTTTTCAACAGACATACAAATGAAAGCTGCTCTATAAAACTTGATGAACTGAACTGTTGCTATCACTAGGATGCATATAATTGCCTCCAAACATTTTAGTAAAGCCCTACCTTCTCCTTTACAGCTGTAAGGGCAGCACAATTTTCCTCATGAAATCATGCCTAGGAAATTTGTGCTCTGCATGACAGCAAAAATCTCTGGTCTATGTCAGATTTTGTTGCGATTTACTCCATGGATAAAGTTTAATAGAAGTCTGAAATGTAGACCAAAATAGGACTTAACTGTCCTGAAGCTATAGTAACTATCTTTATAACAAGATGGCTAGGCAGGGAAGACTATTTCCTTCCCTCCCAGGTTGCTTAGAATTTCCCAATGGGAAATGCAAATCTTTCACACGTGGAATTGACATGAATTGGCAGAACTGAGCTCAAGTGGCTGTGAAGAGAAGCAGAAATCCTTCTGTGATCACTCTTCCCTCTTCTGGTCTGCCCTGAGGCTGAGAAGGGAAGACCCAGAGGGAATCTGCTCAATGCTCATCGATATCTAAAAGGTGGAGGTCAAGAAGATGGAGGCAGACTCTTCTCAGTGGTGCCCAGAGACAGGACAAGGGGCAATGGGCACAAACTGGAACCCAGGAGAAAAAACTTCTTTGCTTTGCGGAGCACTGGACCAAGTTGCCCAGAGAGGTTGCGGAGTCTCCTTCTCTGGAGAGATTCCAATCCCACCTGGAGGTGACCCTAGGCAACCTGCTCTGGGTGACCCTACTGGAGCAGGGAGGATGGACTAGATGATCCCCAGAGGTCCCTTCCATCCCTCACTACTCTAGGATTCTGGACTGGCCATGTTCTAATGATCTGTATGAAAGAAGTCGCAGGGGAGAAATCAATTTTTTTTGCTTGGCAATATTTAGCTCAGAGCAGTTTTGTGATGTACTTGCACTTTTTTCTCCTGGCCTGGCTTTCACAGGGCCATAATCAATTTATATTTGCCTCTTGACAGTGATTGTCATTAGTTCAAGCCATCAGTTTAATGAATTAATTTCTCTTATAGTTGCTGTTTAAGGAAAATAAGTAATTCCTGCAATCTATTGGAAAATCATTGCTGTTTTATAGATTGAGTCTGAAGAGAGTCTCTAATATGCAGAGATATATGATCATTCTTTTCAAATGAAAGCAGCAGCACAAACCAGTCTCTTCAAAATCCTCAAACTAATAACAGGCTTGTACTTTGAATACCAATCCAAAAAGAAACACTAACGTTTAGAAAGAGTTTATGAGGTTTGAGTGCATATATTAGGCTTTCCCTTTGCTCTAGAAACCATCTCTTGTATTTTGCATGTAGAAAATGATGCCCTTTAGCTCATTTTTTTCACTACTATTCTTTACCTCTCCCACAAGGTAAACTGCCATCCTCTAATCTGTCCAGAAAGCATCAGCTCAAACCAAATGCTCAACAGTGAATAATGCCTGCATTCATGTTTGGTGTCTTTAAAAATGAGGAAGCTTTCACAAACTCAAAGGTGAGAATGCCAACTCCTGCTACAATTTCTATCTTCTAATTATTAACAGATCCACAGGCTGTACCTATAAAATAAGAATGGTTTGTCAAGATGGTCATGCATGCATTCAAAAACTACTCTGGAAAATGTCAAGCAGTTTCTGTTTTGTCCACACCCCAGAAGTCCTTGAGGATTATTTTCCACATCATCTTCTACAATGCTTTCTCAGATTCAGTGTGACTGTCAAGGCCTTCTGGCAATGCAGCTCTTATTTTATTATTCAGCTGGTTCTGTCTGTACTTAACATTATGATTTTTCCATCTAATTTTCCTTTGTTTGGTTTCCATTCCTTTTTCTCATTTGAAACAACTGCATTAAACACAACACTGCGGCTTACAAGGATGAAAGACCACACACCACCCCTTTAATCATAGCCTTGCTTCTGTTAGTCTCCTGGTCAATGCACTGCAGATAGCCAGATTTCTTAATATTTGTCATTTAGATCAGCAGCTAAGAGAGGAATAAACCAGAATATGTATTCCAGCAAAAAGTGAAGATGGGAGAGAAAAAATGTCACTATGTGTGACTCAGATTGATGATTTTTCAACTCCTCATGCTGCTCTTGAAAAGTGACAATGTTGATGCATGACAAGGAACAAATAACCATTACTTGCAGCCACCTCTTTGTCATTCCCAGGAAAATGCCTGTGTGGGTTTTATTAGGAGAAAAAGAAATCTGTTGGAAAGATCTTTTTTGAAGTCTATTGCTGGGTTGAATAAAAGCATTAGTGCTGATCATCATCCCACAGTGCAAGCACTTAGAATACCTGCATCTTTTCATCCTGAAAAGGATGAAGAGCACATAACTCTCTAAACCCAAACTTGAATGACTAAAATATCTGTGAAGTGAAAGTGGATAATACAAATGGTCTTAACCTGCTGTTACTCAACTGCTTACATCATCATTGGTCATAAGTGGAAAACATGAGCTTATAGTTTAGGTCAGACTACCTGTATATAGAACAATGATGCCTCCCATTCCATTGGCATCACCTTTACATTGAGATTGCATCAGTTGAGGAAGCCACAACTCCACCAGGACAGGACTGGAGTCTAAACTCAGAAGGTTAAATAAAAAGCTCCATTTTGTAGATTTTATTTAAAAAATGAATTAATGAACACAAATATATCCTTGGAACCTCAAGTGTGCCGTCCTGAAAAGCTTCTAGTGTTGGGACTTTCTGAGGGCTTGACATAAAAAGGGAGGAAGGACTATTGCCCAAAAAAAGCACAGAGGAAAAGAATTCTGCATATCTTGAGAGGCAACTCTCAGAAGTGCTAGCATTTAGAGCATTAATTTCACCACCTATAATCCGAATAGGAAATGCACTGCAAAATCATCAAGGTCATGCCAATGACTCTTTTGGGTTAGTAGTTGCAACCAGAAGTTACGACTTGGTAAAACCCAACTCACAAAACAAAAGTCAATCAGAAAACCTAACTCAGCATCCTAGGCTTGCCTTTGGAATTCCTTCAGATTGCTACTAAACCCCAGATTTCTCTAAATACCGGAATGAATCCTTGGCCCTGTTTGGCAGGAGATGGGACTGAAGCCTATGGGAGACTTTCAACTTCCAGTGCAGTTTTGGAAAGAAATGCTTGAAAGCTTTCTCTTTGTTCAGTTCATGTGGCAATATTAAGATGACAGAGGCTTTTTACCTAAGGAGGATGAAAGCTGCTGCTATTACAAAAGTTATTCCAACTTTCTTGGGTGTTCTATACAATTAAGCCAATTCACTGCAGAGTTTTAATGCTCTATGAGTCACAGCTAATTGAGAATGTGCACTCACTTTTGGAGGACCTAGTCCAAATACAACCCTCACACAATGAGACACTTCTGTTCAGAGCAGCTCTGTTTCATATGTAAAAAGATTTCTATGGAACATATGCCCATTAGATGTACTTCCGCACAAAAGTATACCCCCAAACCCACAAGACCTAAGCAGGAGAAGTAATAATCTCAGTAAAAAGCATGGAGATTCTGAAGTACTGAAAAAAAAATGTAGGAGAATGGGCTAATTCTCTAATTTTAGGATCCTCTGCTTGAACTTGAACACCAGAATGGAAACAATTGGGTGCTGAGTACACGATGGATTTCAGAGGCTACATAAATTCAATCTGAACATGGACTCCTACTATCAAAGCTCCTAATTTATCCCTTTAGTACATTAAACAGTGGTGTGGCAACCCAGCACAGAAGGTCTAGCAACCCTTTACAACTACTCAAGTTCTACCTGAGTATTAAACAGTCTATAGTTCTTGTATGCATCTTTCATCTGCTGTGATGAAGAAGACTTCTTGATAAGCTATCAGGAGGCTACATGTTAATAACTCCTATCTCCAAGTGATAATCCTTGCCAGAAGTGTTGTGTCTCAGTTTCTCTTGAAGTGGAGTTTGACAAGAACAACTAGGTCATAAACTGCAACTTTATCTTGCTATGGAACCATAATCCCCACATAGAATGCAACATTCAACAACTAAAGTCAGAAAGACAAACTAACCATCTTGAAGTGTAATAATTTCACTCTTCAACCCCTTGAGAACCATCCCTATGTATATAAAATAAGAACAGAGAAGTTTGGGGGCAGAAAGATCAGATAAGGAGTTAGCCATAAAATTGATTATTGTTAACTTAACCTATTAACTCTGCAGCTCAAGGCATTTTTATCTTCTTTAGCCATAATCCAGAAATATTATGTTCCATATCATGCCGACATTAATATTTAGAGCAGTATTGCTAAGGAAAGTAATAGGTGAACTGAAGCTAGAGTACAGAGCATTATTGCAAGAGGAGTTTGAGGGAATTTCACTATGAAGTGTGATTTCCCTCCCAGAGAAGGCCACGTAATTGTTGCTAGGGCTGGAAGCTCTCTGCTGTGAGGCCAGGCTGAGAGAGTTGGGATTGTTCAGCCTGTAGAAAGCTTCAAGGAGACCTTACTGCAGCCTTTCAGGTCTTAAAGGACCTATAAGAAAGATGGGGAAGAGTCGTTAGAAGGGCCTGTTGTGACAGGACAAAGGGTGGTCATTTTGAACTAAAAGAGGGAGATTTAGACTCTATAAAAGGAAAAAACACCTGTCCACTCCAATTTTCTTCAGTGAAATATTTTGACATGATTTCTCTGTTACTAACTAGCTCCTAAATGGTAAGAAAACCTGCAAATAGCAACAAACGACTCAGGAAATCTTCTGCATTTACAAAGGAACAAAAGGCCTCAAACTCTGTAACCAAATGTAGCATCAGGACACAAATTGGAAGCGAAAGACTTTTCTGTTCTAAAGTAAAAAAGGAGTCAGCATTAAAATTCAATTCTTGTTTCTGCATCTCCATGCCTAAGAATGGATGTTACTCATCTACCATTAAAAGTAGAGATGGACAGGCCATTATTAAGTAGTTCTGTTAAACTTTATGAAATATCTCTCAGCAACCATTCATAATAGACAGAAAAAAAATATTTACTTGAGGTCAGTGGGTCAGAAAAAGGTTGGGTAAATACGGTGACACTTTCTTGGCACAACTGAGAAATTACTTTTGGCCTGGTTGAAGTCTCCCATATGTGTCCTGCAAGTCCAGCTAATCAGGCAGGACAATCATTAAACTTGGCTGCATTAATATGACATGAAGAGGACAATCTGCAGATGCAGTGACAGAGAGGAAAGTAGGTCACATTCTCACCATTTAAATGGGAACAGTCTAGACAGCACTAGCACGAGTCTCCTAAGTCTTGTGCTAAAAGCCACAACAGAAATCTGTACCAGCTATTGTGACTGGTAATACACATAAGAACAGGAAAAAAAAAACACCCAACATAAAAAGATCATGGATATAAGTAAAATAAGAAGGGGAAATTGTAGCTGACATTCAGTGAATTAAAAAGGTTTTACAGCATACCCAGTAAATAATATGAGCAAAAATAACTGATTTATGTTGAGGTCATATCTTTCACTTCAAATGCTGATGACTGACAAAAAGTACATCACTCTGCCAGTGCACAGAAAATAGTAAAAAAATACTGCATTTCAGCAAGAACAGAGCATTCAAAAGGCTTATTGTCTCTAAAGCTCTTGGTAGAACACATAGCTTAAAGAGAACAACCTACAAACAAACAAAAAACCCCAACCTAACATCATCAACCAAAACATATAAAAACCTCACAATGAAGGGATCCCAAACCACAGCACAAAAAAACCCCAACCCACCACAAAGCTGTGGGTGGAGAGGAGTAAGAGGTCCTCACCCATTCTTTCCCCTCATCTTCACTCTTTGCTTTGCTCTTTTGTAAGCAATACTAAGGTAATGTCAAGTGGACATGGGAAGTAGCAATGACATGATGAAGACAACTGAAATATGAAATTCCCAAGAGCAAATGCTGAAATGTAGAAAAAAAATATATATACCCCATTTTCTAATTAAAAAATACTATTGATGTAAATAAAATAAAGTTTACAGACAACAAGCAGTTGTATTTTGTGATTATCATTCTACATCTATATGAATAGGTGTTCTGACCAGTTTTCAGGCAAATCATAAAATCCCAGAATCCCAGCATGGTGAGGGTTGGAAGGGACCTCTGGGGATCATCTAGTCCAAAATCCAGAGCAGGTTGTCCAGCATCACATTCAGGTGAGTTTAGAATCTCACCAGAGAAGAAGACTCCACAGCCTCTCTGGGCAGCTTAGGCCAGGGCTCTGCACCCTCACATCAAACAAGTTTCCCCTCCTGTTCAGATGGAACCTCCTGGGTTCCAGTTTGTCCCCATTGCCCCTTGGCACCAGTGAGCAGAGTCTGGCCCCAGCCTTTTGACCCTTCAGCTCTTGCTCAGCATTGAGCAGATCCCCTCTGGCTTTGCTCTTCTCTAGGTTAACCAGCCCCAGGGATAGGGAAAACAAGGCAGAGAACAACTAGGAGGTAATAATTCAAAAGCTATGTAGTTCTAGGAATTGAGATGTACTCCTGAAAAAAATTCATTTACTGACCTAATAAATTGGAATTTGAAAGTTTTAAATTAAATGAGATAATTACAATTGAAGTATTTTGAAATAAGCCCCTCTTTTTAATGTTAACAGTATTTTTTTTCCACCTAGTTTTTTACAGTTATCTTAAATGTAGAACGGATTCCATTTCCTGACATTCCCACACAAATTTTCCCTATGCTGTTTTCAATGTCCCTTTGCAGCAGTTAGAAAAACTGTAAATATTATTCTAAAAAGGCCAAGTGAAATTTCAGAATCTAGAAACAAAGAAAATGTTTCTGCTTTAAATGATTTTTGTCTAATAATTATCATTGGAAAGGTAATAATAGCAGCAGATACTGACATTTTTCACTCTGTTCACATAAATTCTCAGCAACTTCAAGTATTACCAATTTATCCATTGGTTTTAGCCAACTCCATGTATATGTGGCTAGGCTTTTTAGAGTTGTTTTTGACTATTCTTTCAGGACACAGTTGTAGTTTTGGTCTCCACAACAAACAGCATCTGCCTTGGACATCTTTTCTTATGTGATTGCTACTCATGGATTTAAACCAAGGGATATTAAACAGCTTAGCAGCCAGATGCTGCAGAGTAGTATCTGGCATAAGCAGAGTTGATAAAGCCACCAACTTTCAAGTGAACAGGAGAGGCTGCAAATGTTTCCAGTCATTACAATCAAAACAGCAGAATGTATAGGTAAAAAAATGGGACTGAGTAGTCTGTGGCTTAAAGCAAAAGTTGGACTTGATCATCTCAGAGGTCTTTTGCAACCTTCATGATTCTGTGATTCTGTAAATAACAACTGGTATGTGGACATTTAGGCTTTGTGGGTTATTTCTGATATCTAGCTCCTCTACATCCAGTGATTCCAAAATCATACCAGTGTAGTCAGGAAAACAGACTTCTCAAGTCTGCTTAGGAAGATTTGGGATTGTTTTTCTTATTCTGAAACTCTTGGACCACTCCTAGATAGACCAGGAACAAAGCTTTTCCTGTACTGAAAAACTATTAGAAGAGAAGATTGTTGATTCATTTATTCTCATAGGTTGGTTTGATTCAAACAATGCCAAAAAGATGGCCCAAATTTTTACTAGTGTCAATAAAATTTGTCCAAATTATAACACTTATTGGAAAACATTGGATTTTTATGAGTTCACTGAATCACAGAATGTTAGGGGTTGGAAGGGACTTCTTGAGATCATCTAGTCCAACCACCTGGCAAGAACAGGACAACCTAGAGAAGGTTGCACAGGATGGGGTCTAGTTGGGTTTGGAATATCTCCAGAGATGGAGACTCCAGCACCTTCCTGGGCAGCCTTGGGCCAGTGCTCCACCACCTGCTATAATGCCCCAGAGAGAAGGATCCCCTCCAGATTTCCAGGCACATGAAGAGGCAAATTACTTCTCAGATACTGTCATGTTAATTTGGTGGATAAGACAAAACCATTTTGGTTTTCATGGCAAAGTAGCTTTCTGGATGCCTCTTTGCTATGGACATATGATGTGAACAAGGTCCTGATCTCCTTCATCGATGCACCCCATTTTATACTCAATAGTGCAGCCTGTAAGAAGAAATCCTCCCTCATTTTCAGGAGCAGAACACCTCAGCTAAACAATGCCAGCACTCAGTCTTTTCCTCCCTACAATCACAACACCACTAGTGCTCATCTCCCAAACAATTCACAACGTGGACTGGCAGGTCAGCAACTAGATTTTGGTAGACAGGGGTAAGTTCTATGCATTGCTGCAGTGGTATCAGTATAGGTAAACCTTCAGTAGTGAGGCAGCAAGCAGAAAAGATTATCACCTATAGAAAAATAGATTAGCAGGTTCATCTTACCTCTCAAGGGGAAGATGCCAGCAGCAGAGGCAAAGTCAAAGTAGATCACTGGCTAGCATTTTGGGTTTTGCAGTGAGATAAAGCCTGTGAGTCCCACAGAGAAATAGATTAGGGTTCAGCTCCTAGAAGAAGTCCCTTTGGAGACCTCTCATGGGATTTGTTGAATGTCAGATGGTTCTGCTGATCCTGTCTGCTAGATGTGAGCTGCAGACAGCCAGCAGGATTGCAGCTTGCAGTTTTGCCTCTTTCCATCGGCTCCTGAGTTCAAAGTGCCTATGGCACTTCTCTGCTAGGAAACATTTAGCCCTGTCACAGACACTCATTCCCAGAAGCTGCCACATTTCAAGGCACCAGAGTGCTTTTTAAAGCCTCTGGTTTGTATGCACAAACATAGGAGCCAACAAGTACCTGCACACAGTCACCAGAAGGAAAAAAAAGTTACTAATGGCCTCCATACCCTGACCTAGAGGTGACAACAGAAACAAAACCATGCCCAGCGCTGCTTTTGATGGCAATTCTGGTATTTTACACAGTAGAATCATAGAAAAGTTAAGAGTTAGAAGGGACCTATAGAAGTCATCTAGTCCAACCCCCCTGCAGTCAGCAGGGACATCTGCAACTAAAGCAGGTTGCTCAGAGGCCCAATCTGACCTGGAATGGTTCCAAGGATGAGACACCTACCACCTCCCTGGGCAACCTGGGCCAGGGTCTCACCACCCTCACTGTGAAAAACTTCCTCCTTCTATCCGGTATGATCTCACATCTTTTAGTTTCAAGCCATTACCCCTTGTCCTGTCACCACAGGCTCTGCTAAAATGATTGTCCCCATCTTTCTTATCAGCCCATTTAAGTACTCCAGCCCATTTAAGTACTCGAAGGCTGCAATATTGTCTTTCTGGAGTTTTCTCCAGGTGCAACAACCCCAAACTGACACACTTCTACATTTTGTTTTTGTTTGTTTTTTTTTCCCCCCATATATATATGTATATGCTCTAATATCCCAGAAGAGAAGGTTACAGCCACATGTTCCACTCTGGCCAGTGAGATCTCCCATGAACACACTGATATGCCATCACAGTTTCAAAGAGCCACCTTGTCACTTCATCTGCTGACACAGATGGTCACACCAACCTACTTCTTTGTGATACAGTAAAGAAGTCCAATGACTGGAACATAACATGGTCCTTCTCCTTGCCCATGGATCCACTATGGCTCATTTACCCAGAAGAAAAACAGCATTTTAGGTCATCTACCTAAACCATAGGCTTGAAATCTCGTGGGTTCAAATCTTTATCCTGATCCAATAATGAGTACATTTTCCAAACACAAATAATGAGTCCAAGGAAGTGACATTTTTCTTTTGCTGAATATTGCTGTCATTGCCCCATCATCATCATCATCTTCTATGAAAACAGTGACTTAAAATCCTCTCCTAGGTCAAGCAGATACATCTTTCACATAAGTTCCATTTTTATCAGAGCTCCATGTTGAGAAGACAGGAGTAAAACTGCAATTATAGTGCATCACTAAACAATATTTATTCAAATTCTACCTTCATTTGCACTCAGAGAGCTTCATAGAAACAAAAATATTTTCATATTTTTCACACTGAAGTTCTTCTTTTAATTGGCAACAGGAACTACAATTCAGTCTTTACTTCCAGATAAAACAAGTACAAAACCTCCTCTAAACACTCCATCCCCCAAAAGCTAATCAAGAAGTAAAGCCAGAATGAGACTAAACAGTAGATGTGAAAAATATACAGCTTGATTTAATCAATCCATTTGAAGATGCCTTCCCAGTTCCATTTATACCTATCAGTCAGGGCATGATGGACTATCTGCTGGTGGCTGTTGAGTTAGCTTCCATGAAAACAGGTAGTGATTTCAACTTCATGATTCCCAAACCTTTTTTGAGAGCTAGCTGCTATTTAGCTGATTCAGAAAAGCAGCCGATGACAGGTTGGGTCACCACTCACCCACTGAAAGTGATTCCTTCTGACTCAGTTATTTCAGGAGAGAGAGAAGCTTTTTTCACTTTTAGAGTTTGCCAGTCCAAGAGGTTTTAAAATATCTCCTATGATTCATATCAAGAGAAAAGAGGACACAGAGAAGAACAACAAAAGATGCAGAATTGCTTGAAAACACCAAGGTTATTGAAAGGGAAAAGAGTATTACACAAGTCCCCCTTTGTTCCCCCTCTATTTGAAGAAAAAAAAAGTGCATTTATGGACAGAGTGGAATTTAATAAGATTCTAGCAGAAAAATTCTGATCAGCTGCTGTAGTAAAAAACAGACTGAAAAATCTTTTGTATTTCCTGACAATCAGCCAAACTTCTTCCAACTCTTTTTTCTGTCATGGCTAACTGAACAATTAATATTTAAAAGTATGATTAGGAGGATTGAGAAGATAAATGCAATTTCAGGCTATGAGAGCACCCTAGTCAATAGATTAATTTTACCTAGAAGACAAATTTGTCTCCAGGTGAAAAGTGTTTACCTCTTGCAGTAGTTTTAAGGCAATTCTATTATATCTCCTAGAGAAAAAAAAAATCACACTGGTAACAAAGTAGGGTTATTAAGTAGAGACAAGTCTTAGAAGATAATTGACTAATTAGAGCTATCTTCCTTTAGTTATGCAGTCTTAGAAATAGGATGATTAAGTAAAGGAAAGCTCCCATATTGACAAGCTCAAAAGGAATCCCAGCAGTCCTTCATCATTTATGGTTGGACTTAATGATCTTAGAGATCTCTTCCAACCTTCACTGTTCTGTGATTTAGTGTGCAAACACTACCTGTGGAAGCCACCACAGAAGGCTGTGGCTCTGCTGAAGGCACCTGGCTATGTTTCTAACTGCACTCAGATGAAACAAGGCAGAGAGGAGAATTACTGAAAATGAAAACACTATTCTGTTCATCCCAGGTGTTAGTCTGCTTTCCTGTTATAAATCAAAGCTAAAAAGCTCTTGTGATTTTTTTCAGTGGTTGCCAAGAGAAACAATTAGCCACTCCTCTCAGGGTGGGTGGCTGAGATACTACCAAGAATACTCCTTTTCATAGAAATAGGCTGGCAGCAAGAAGAGAAGAAAGAAATAATGACTGTCTGCTCTGAACACTTATCCTGATGTAAAATGCACCACTTTCATTTAAAAGAAGCATTGAGTGTAAAGGTTTAGATGTGGAGCCTGAGCCCTCCAGGTCTTCCTGCCTCCCCACAATTATGCAGGAGGCTCAACGTTAGAGCTCCAGTTGTGTTTGTAGTGACAGCACAGACACCTGCTTACCTGCTTGGGGAGTATGGGCCTAAAGAAAAGAGGAATCAGTTAATTTATATAAACTCTTTTCTGCTAGCCACTCAGCTTCTGAGCCCCAGCAGGCCCAGAGCTGAGACAGTCAATCTGCTCTTCACGCTTCCCCAACCGCCTGACCTTTCCTCTAAGCACATTAGCTTCCAGCAGATCCAGCCTCAGCAGCCTTTTGGGGCCCTGGACTTAGGTTGAGTTTTATCCCACCATCAGTGTTCTGAGCCTCAGGCAAATCCTTCAGTGCTGCTCTCCTTATCACAAAGTAATTACCTGGCTTTTCTTCTGGACTGTTTGAATCCAGGGCTTGGAACTCACCAAAAAAGGTTAAGGAGTCCTAAAAATCAGAAGTTGTATTCAGTCAGTTTTCCTGACTCCAGACCAGATGGAGTCAGCAATTTGGGAAGGCTGAGAGGAAACTGGACTGAGTCTATCAGATGGTTAACTAATCTCATTTTGAAGTTGCCAAAAAAAGTTGAGGGACAAAAAACAGAAGCATATTCTATTGACATTCAAATCTATCGACCAGAGACAGATTTCTGAAATGACACAGTAAAACACTCAGGAGTGGGAGGATTTTTTTTTGCATAAGAACTAGAGACTTTTCTAAGCAGAGTGAGTGGTGACTCTGAACACCAAACAGTTTCAAGTGGAGTTTTTAGTCAGGGGAAGCACTTTGTAAACTAGAAAAGAAGACATTTTTCTCTGAAGAACTGGTTTCTAACTCTCTGCAGAAGGAAGTATTTGATTAATGAGCTAGAGAAGCATGGGCTAAGAATTCCTGGAACTCTGCTGTGCTGTCTTGTTCCAAGCACACTTTTGTTCAGCTCAAGCTGTATAAACACTGAAATCTGTGACATCTTCAGGTCACAACTCAATTAATTTCATGTAGGTTCATATTGCTGAGCTACCTGAATGTATTCATTTGAGATGCTGCCATGTTCAGTGCAGATCCAAGAAGATCCTTCAGTAGTCTTTCATGGAGGGCTGCCCTGCCCTCATCTTTCTCCTTTCTAGACACAAGGCTTAAAAAGAATCACAGAATCATTTAAGTTGCAAGAGAACTTTAAGATCAAGCCTAACCATCAAGCCAGAACTGCCAAGGCCACCACTAAACCATGTCCCTCAGCATCACCTCTACATGTCTGTTAAATCCCTTCAGGGAGGGTGACTTCACCACTGCACTGGACAGCCTCTTCCAGAGCTTGACAACTCTTTTGGGGAGGAAATTATTCCTAACATCTAATCTNTTGAAAATATTAAGTTGGTTAAATATAGAGTAATTCCTGTTATCCAATTGAGATCATGTGACACTAAACAAAGAAATACACATCTCTGCCCATATCTTTCTTGTATCTTTTGAGGTGGTGAAGTCACTGTCCCTGGAGGTGCTTAAGAAACATAGNAGGGCTGCCCTGCCCTCATCTTTCTCCTTTCTAGACACAAGGCTTAAAAAGAATCACAGAATCATTTAAGTTGCAAGAGAACTTTAAGATCAAGCCTAACCATCAAGCCAGAACTGCCAAGGCCACCACTAAACCATGTCCCTCAGCATCACCTCTACATGTCTGTTAAATCCCTTCAGGGAGGGTGACTTCACCACTGCACTGGACAGCCTCTTCCAGAGCTTGACAACTCTTTTGGGGAGGAAATTATTCCTAACATCTAATCTAAACAACTTGAGGCCATTTCCTCTTGTCCTATTGCTTGTTCCTTGGGAGAAGAGACCAACCCTCACCTCACTCCAACCTCCTTTCAGGGAGTTGGAGAGAGTGAGGTGGTCTCCACTGAGCCTCCTTTTCTCCAGGCTGAACAGCCCCAGTTTCCTCAGCTGCTCCTCACAAGACTTGTGCTCTAGACCCTTCACCAGCTTCACTGACTTTCTTTTGGATGAGATACACTAAGCCAAATATTAGCAATAATCTTATTGTTAACTATACTGAAACTCTCTAAACGTTTCCAAATAACACAATAAGAAGCTACATAGGAAAGCATAAGGATGATAAATACTACAACAGATACTTTGATGTTTATCCCATTTCTCATGAACTTGATTGAAACTTAAACATGAATGGCAATCCCTTCATTTCAATACCTGAAATTCAGANTTCCAACCTTAATGATTCTATGATTCTGTATCAAAAACTAGTCAAGACTATTCTTTAACAGGGTATTTTCATTTCTACTTTTCATAATGGGCTCTATGTCAGCTTGAAACTCTAAGAACTAAACTTGGGTAACAATACAAAAATTATATTCATGATTGAGGGAAGCAGATTCCCTTCTGTAAGTAAAAGCTCTCCAGAACTCCAGAACAAAACTTTCAAACATCTGTAGTTGTTTTTATAAATTCTCCGTTATTACATACAGTCCAGAACTTGTATCTCACACACAGACTCTGTGTACCTGTGTGTATATATATATATTTATATATACACTATATATTGTGATACACATAGTTACCAGCATAATACATTAGTCTTAGTTTTCTATTCTCAGATTTTCCCTCCCAAGCAGTTTTTTTATTTAAAATGAGCTATTTCAATGTCATGTTTTTATAAATGAAACCATAGTTCTCTTCCCCTTCCTCTGCAGTATAGACTTTATTGGCCTAATTCACGTCAATTTAATAGTGTAGCTGTGCTATGTGAGTAAATAAGTTTCATTTGGCCATCTGCCTTAGAAAAGAACTTCAGTATCATACATCTCCAAGGCCATCCTCAGGCTTGCACTCAGAGGCATCAGGGAAGCTATCTAAGGGAAGTTTATGAGGGCTGCAGATGTTCATTCCTGCTGTTTGCTGGTGGTGGCATCTGAAACTTTATCACCATGAGATCCAAGAACTGAAGAAGTCATCAGAGCAGCATGCAAACATGATACTGATCAGCTCATGCTGAAAAGAAGTTGGTAGGAATCGATGCGCAGGCAGTTCTAGGAGCTTCCTTAGTAGTTTAGTTTACTCCTCTCTGGTACACTCTCTTCTTTCTAAAGAGATCTCAGAATAGACCTATTGGTCAGGCTCATTTTAGGAAGATAAATCATGCTGGGTAAGGCTTTTGGAACTGGGAGGTCTCTTCATCAGAGGATTCTTGTGATGAAGCATCTTCAACTAGAGCATGGATATTTACTTATTATTTAGCTCAGATTCAATAGCACAAAAAATGATGCCTGTTCTGTAGCAAAAATATTAAGTCCTTACTTCTGTTTTCCAAAGAGACAGTGGCACTTGCAGGCCCTAAAACTAATTGATTGGCAATGAGACGCTGGTTTCTACTCAAGTAATTAATTTATGATTACAAAGACTCACAGAATGTTAGGGGTTGGAAGGGACCTCTGGAGATTATCCAGTCTAACCCTCCCTGCAAGAGCAGGAGAATTATGAGACTTAGGTTCCTAAGACACCATAACAACCACAAGCAAGTTTCTTGGATAGATGCATGGCAGTTATCATGATGATTTCAATGAAGGTTCTGATGAAGGAAACTAGAGATTGAAAGGTCCACAGAGGTCAAAACATACAGTGAGAACTCCTATCACTAGGTGAAATCTTGTAGTCACTGAATTCATAACACACAATAGAAAAACACATCACTCAAGAGACTGTATAAGTAATCTGGGAACAAGATGGAAAGGGAAAAAAAAGACGCCTGCAGCTTTCCAGCCTTCTTTTGCTTGTTGAACAGCCAGTACTAAATTAAACTCTGCAGCACTAGGGTGCTTTCAGCTAACTTCACTGGCCTTTAGATGAAGTTTTCAGTGGCCAGTGAGTAAGAGAAAGAATATAAAAGCATTACTTTAACAATTCAGCCTCCTGCAACAATTGCTCAGTATGAAAATACATTCACATACCATTAGCAAAACTTCTTAGCTCACTTCACAGAACACGTCCAATATGTACATTTTTAAAGGGTTACATTAACTGGAAAGGAGCAACAAGACAGAAAGACAAAATTTTTGGACTCTCTTGTTCTGAGAAAACTCTGAGCTCTCTCCACAATCCACAGCATCCAAATTCTCTGCAAAGAGCAAATGAAAGGCACAGCAGAAGCAAATTATTCATGACTTTACTGGAGGTGACAATAATAATTACTGAAGTCAAATTTCTTCTCCTTTATGTACTCCCCTCCCCTATGCATTTACATCTCATTTTCAAGATCATTTGGTTTCTAGCCAGATACTTTTGCTTTGGTATTTGCAAGTTTTCATTGTTGTTGTTGTGCTTGTTCTGACTTCTTGTGGGCACTGCAGCAGGAAAACAAAGTGAACCACCAAGCTCCAGACAAATATGTGCAAAAATCAACCTCATTTCCACAGAGTCATTTTCTTTTGGCCTCAGAAATTTTCCACCTTATTGAGCTCTTATGCTTAGTACAGCATAAGTGAATGGGCAAATCACTGCAGCCCAGAAATGGTCTTGCACATACCCAGTTCCTAACTAGCCCTTTCAGCCTCTATTTATTTATTGGTTTTGTGTGTGTGTTTCAAAAGGAAAGGATAAAGTCTTAATAGAAGTAAACCCAGAATCTCTCCAGAATATTGTTCTATCTGTTGGTAGTAATTACAGTTCCCTTAACCTTTATTTTTTTGTGATATATTGTTGAAAACTCTTCTGCTGTGTTCTGTACAAAAATAGCCCCCCAGACCCTGTTAACCAGTCATGTCTCCTCATTTGTTTTCTTGAGGAATCCATTATGATTCTCTGCCCTGACTTTATCAGACTCCAAATGCTCACAAATAGCCTTCATGGTATAATAAAGTATTATTTGCTCTATAAATGCAACACTGGAAGCAAACAACTAACAAGGTCCCAGAAACTCTTTTAATTCACACATTTAAGTCTTTTTCTTTTAATCTTGTGGATAAATCCTCCCAGCTGGTTGGCACAACCCTCCCAAAATTGTATCTGAAAAATGCCATTGTGCAACACTAAAGTTCTCCCTAAACAACAGCCTAAGGAGAAGCTTAACTCAAAACATCATCTTCCTATTCTAAGTCAAATGGAGAGATGGGTAAGATAAAGCTATATTAAGGATAAATTAAGCAGTGATAAGCTTGATAAATCATGATGTTACTCTGGTTTGCCACAGCCCAGAATGACATATGGTAGAAGCAAATGCCATTTAGAATGCTGTCATGTGCTGGAGTCTTGAATCAGCCCAGTGATAGGACAGGAATCCTAAATAACAAAAGAAAAATCTGGGCAAGTGATATCTAGTAGTGAAAACTTGCAAATTTTCCCTCTAGTTTAACCAAATATGATGACAGAAAAAAACAACCAAACCAAATTCCAGTAAATGCTATTACTACCTTTATCCATATATCAATAAAAAATATACCTCAGAAGAATTTTCAAAGGAAGACTAGGAACTGACATTCAAATTGTTAATTTCTGCAATTAAGATCAATGCTATTGATTCAGGCAGGATGACCAGTCATGGAATCACAGAATCACTGTGGTTGGAAAAGACCTCTGAGTTCACCCAGGCCAACCAGCCACCCAACACTCCCATGGTCACCACTAAACCATGGCCCCAAGCACCATACCTACATGGGTTTTGAATTCTTCCAGGGATGGTGATTCCACCACCTCCCTGGGTAGCCTAGTCCAATACCTGATGACCCTCTTGGAGAAGAAATTGTTCCCAATATCCAATCTGAACCTCCTCTGGCATAACTTGAGGCTGTTTCCACTTGTCCTATCACTTGTTAGCTGGAAGACTCTTCTCCAGGCTAAACAACCCCGGTTCCCTCAGCAAGAGAAGCTTCCTGCTTTGATACTTTATTGTCATAACATATTACTGAGGTGTTAAAATTCTGTACCCCTAAGTACTGCCTTGGTCCATTTATAGATCTCTAAAACACTGGGTGATTGTATAAGAACAATTAGTCCTCCAGTCCTTTAAAGAATTGGTTGGTTTTTTTTCCTATAATCAAATCATAAACCAGTATTTTCATCTCCAAAACTGGCTTCATACTTTGGAGTTTTGTGTATCATTTCTCTCCTTCCAGCAGGAAAAATAAGTATAATCAGAAGCAGGGTAGAAACAGATATGATGTAATGGTTAACTTCACAGAGTAACACAACCATTTAATAAATCAGATGCTGTAGTTGTCATCCACATTTTCACTTTGATGAGATCAAGGCTACACCTTCTGTCCCCAAAAATCTACAGTCTTCACAAGTTGTCAGGATTTGACAAGGGGCTCATCTAGGAAACCAATCAGAACAAAAACATGACTTATTTGCTCGAGATAAGCTCTTGACATCAGGATCTCAATTGAGACATGACCCTGAGAAAGGAAGGAATCTGCATCACAGAGAGAATATCAGTTCTCATTTCACACCAAGCAAAGAGCAAGGAGGAGAAATAAAGGCATAAAAATAAAGTATTTCATAAGCATAACTTTTAAAGCACAACAGTGGTGGTTAGTGTATTTTAATGCTATCTAAACTGGCAGCCCTAGAGACTGATCTCATTTCCTTTAGCCAGAATGCAAGCAGAGTGTCTCACAAGCTTTCCAATGTACTAAAGAATCTAAGAACCATTTACAGAACTGACAGGACATTAATTCATTCAAAAGGCCCTGAAAAGACTGTCAGGAAAAACATTACATTAACACCACACACATGCTATTGTCTAAGCTTTAACAGATCTTTTACATTAGTTCTCCTTTTTAAACAGTTCTCCCAACAACTGCTTGCCAGCATTTCACTGCATGACCCCAGAAAGTGGTCCAAGCTCTACAGAATGTGACACACACAAAAGCAACCAACTTACAAGGTCCTTACCACTCTTAACAGTGAGTGTACATTGCTGGCTCATATCCAGCTTTTTATCAATCATGACCCCCAAGTCCTTCTCTGCAGGGCAGCTTTCAGTGAGTTCCTCACCCAGTCTGTACTCGTACCTAGGATTACTCCTACCCAGATGCAGGACCTTACACTTGGACTCATTAAACTCCATTTTATTCTCATGGGCCCACTCTTTTAGTTTATCCAGGTCCCTCTGGATGGCATCCCACCCTTCTGGCACATCAACCACACCACTCTCAGCTCCGTGTCATCCGCAAAATTGCTGAGGGTGCATTCGATACCCATCTACCTGTCATGGATCCTGTGATGCCTAGGAGAGGTTTTTAAGAATAGATTAGATAAATACATGTTGGGAATTAGCTCTGTTTCATTTTACTTTTGAGGACCTCTTCCAACAGAGCTTCATCATCCTTGATGACCATTATACTACTCATAGTGGGGTTTGTTGCTGTGTAACACAGCAAAAACCTATTTAGTGGGTGGCACTGTCTTTTAAGCTATTGGCTTAAGAAGAAAGATGAAGTAGCTAAGGGAAGATGTTATTCCAAATCAAAGGGAATAAAAATCTTGGATGATCACCTGAGTTCCATACTTGAGACAAGAATCATATTATAATCTCTCACTCTTTGCCTGCTACACATGAAGCGTGTCCTAGTATACCATTTATAGTGACACATAGTGGTGTCACAGCAGAAATTAAGGACTTGCACAAAGATTTCAGCTATCAAAGTAATATGCAGATCTGCTGCAGAGCCTTGGTGCCAATTTACACTATTGGTTTTAGGGTAAATTGAATAAGATTCTGGGTGAAAGGAATATAATTTCCTCTTCTTCATCTTTTTTTGTGGGAGTCAACTGAAGCCTGAGATCCACTTGCCATATGTTAATGTGAATATTAAATTAACACTGCTCCAGCCACAGAAATACTTAACCCTCTTAAAAATATTTCCACAAGCTTTGATGTTATATTAAAAATAACTGACCTAGACAGGAAGCAGCATGAGAGACATTATTCTTTCTAGCTAAACAACAAACAAGCACATGCAGACAGCCTCCCAGCTATGTACCTCTTTTTTACTTAAAAAAAAAAAAAAAAAAGATTGGATCACTTCAAAATAGATATTGGGCAGCTAGAATATAGGGGAAAAAACCAACTCAGGGAGACCTGAGCCAGCTGGAATCACATTCCTTTTACTTGCTTGAGATTTTAAGGATTCAAGCTGCAAACATGTCAAAGCAACCTGAAGATCATTTAACAATTTGGCATATATATAGAGAGAAAAAGAGCTGAGGCAAGAGGCATGGATGTGGCTCCCAGGAGGCTAATCCACCTGAGTTAGAACATTCTCAGATGAGCTGCAGAGTATAAGTATTACTAGGACACAGGTGCCTTTGCTGTTGCATGGAAACAGGTGCACTGAGGCAAACCAAGTTATTTTTAATAAAGGCATTTCCATTTCAGACAAGGTAAGAGGGAGAGATTTTAGAAGGAGCTCCCAAATTCTGAAGGGCCTGCTGCTGCCCACTAACACACACAAGTCTCCACGCTCCAAAATAAGCTCCCATCTTGGATTAAGCAGCAAAACTGGAGATAGGAGAAAATCGTGGTGCCGAAAATTCAACCAGGAGACATGGTGACCTCTGGAGATCATCTAATCCAACCTCCCTACTAAAGCAGGGCCACCCAGAGCAGGGTGCCCAGGATCACCAGGATTTGGAATCTCTCCACTGAGGAGCACGAATATCCAAACATATCTACCAGGCTACAAAGAAACAAAGAATTCTGCCACTGAAAACAATTCTGCATGCAGACTAACTAAATTAAATCAATGTCATAAACAGGAAGAGGGGAAAAAACCCAGATAATTAGATATGCTGCAATAGTATTTTTAGCTTGCACTATCACTTAAAATAGAAGCAATTTTGTAAAAGCATGATGCTACCTTTCCTGCAGCCTAAGAAACAGCTATTCCAGCATAGAACTAGTTCATTTAACTGCTAAGCAAATAATAAATAGCTACAATTAGTTGCAGCCTGAAGGGGCAATGCTTTATGCTCATGATAGATTTGCTACCTTGAATTCCGAAGCATTGGCCCTAATAGCATTTTGGCTGCAAAGCATAACTACTTGCTTGTACTAAATTTGATCCTTACAATCCACTTCTTGGGATATGCTTCCATATTTTCCTACCACTCAGAAGGATCTCTCAGCTCCAGTTTATCTCCAGTCCATAGGTGTACATATTCAGCCACTGTTGACCAAACCCACCAGGTCCTTTTCTGCTGGACACCTTTCCAGCCACTCTGCCCCCAGTCTGAAGCATTCATGGGGTATTTGTGACCCAAGTGCAAGACCCAGCATTTGGCCTTGTTGAACCTCATCCTGTTGGCCTCAGCCCATTGATCCGTCCTAGCTAGATCCCTCTGCAGACCCTCTCTGCCCTCAAAAGAGATCAACACTCCTGCTCAAATTGGTGTCACCTGCAAACTTATTGAGGGTGCACTTGATAAAGATATTAAACAGGACTGGTCCCAAAACTGAGCCCTGAGGAACACCACCTGTGATTGGATTGAATTCCTATAACAACACATTCCTTTTATGAAGACCAGTGAGGTTTGAAGGTTCTGGTTCAGGGATGGAAAGAATTTGCTACCTTAAACTGAAATTCAGTTGGAAAACACAGAGACAGCAGAACTGTAACAGTGATCACACTAGAATAATTCTGGACAGAGGGTGGAAAAAGCAATCAACATACAGAAACTGCAAAGCAAATGGAAACAGGCAGAATGTATCTACCAAAGCTGGAATTTGGACAGCAGATGGAGGCTAAGATTTACACTTGATGGCACAAGAAGCTTGGCTTCTTCTCTGATACAAAGGCCTTGGTTTCATAATGACTTGGAGACATGAGTGCTGTCTACCGAAATACAACTTCCAGTTGTTACACCTTTCCTAATTATTTTTAGCTCTAGGAGAAAACTGTGACCCTATTTCTTCATTTTAGTTGTTGAAGACAACAGGAACAATGATAGATGTGGACATTTTCTTTGTAAGCCACTAGACAGCCACAACTCTTGAAGTAATCACTAGCTGAGGGACACAAGCAAAAGATGTACAGCCCTGGAAACAAAAGTAAATTATTTTTCACCCTGAAATCAACAGTTGGCATCTCCTACCTCTGAAAGGATTTCCCCAAAATCTCTCAAAATAATTAATTAATTTCCTGTAAACATAATCTCTGTGAAGACAGACATTTATACACAAGATGAAACTAACTGTACCATAAGGCAGAATTGACTACATGTTGGAAAGTGTTAACAGAGCCAAAAGTCAACTTCAATATCACCAGGGCTTTTTTTCCTTCCACTTCAGGTATTTAGCAATGGTCAGCTGCTTTAGTGCCCTCTCTCACACATTGAATAAAAGCAAGATTATCAATTAATTGAGCCAATTAATTAGATAAACCACTGTCTTTTCAACAAAAAGACCACGATCACATATCACAGAATCATTAAGGTTGGAAAAGACCTCTAAGATCATCAAGTCCAACCATTAACCTAACATTGCTAGGTCACCACTATATCATGTCCCCAAGCACCACTAAAGTGGTACTATATTTTATTCTGGTTTTCCTTGTGTTTTGCAAAGGCTTTTAGTAAAAATGTATTTTTCTTTTCTGCAAAATGATCCCAAGTTTTCAATACTAGGGAATTTTAGAAGTGAAAACCCCCTTCTAAATAGATGTAGGTAGGAACTGCAAAGATACTATTCCACTTAAGGCTTCTCACCTTCACCAAGGCAATGCAGGGAAGTTAAAGGAAAATTCAGGCCAATTAAGTTTAAAAGTTTACAGAAGCCTTTTGATAAACTGAATTTGAACACAGAAGACTGAAGGGATGAAAGTCTCATCCATTTCATGACAACTTTATTAAGAGTCCAATTGTTTCTGACTCAAGTGTAATGAAAGCTGGACCACTTTGGAGAAAGACTATGACTCCACAATGCAAATGTTGAAATGACAGGATCTAACCAGAGGATACTGTGATACGCACAATAGGTAAATGCAGGGAACTTCTCTGTTTTAAGATCTATCATTAAACACAGCGTTGAAAGCCTTTTGTTTCCAGGGACATCTGATAATTCCACAATATGAGTGCCTGATGTCCTCCATTTTGTAAGTTGGAGATGCGGAAGTTTTGATCCCCATATAAAAACAATCTCCAAAGATGTCCAGGTCATTTTTAACTGGTCTGTACAGTTCAAGTTTTGCCTGTATATAGAGCTAAGCCAGCAATTGCAGTCCCTACTCTCATCCTTTGGGAAGCATTATACATAGATTACTTATAGCCAAAGTATGACAGAGCTGCTCCATCACTGAGGTGATCCACAACTAGCTTGTATCTCCTCATTTCCTGAGAGCTCTTTTTGCTCAAAGAGGAAGCCACAAGCTTGGCAAATGCACTGAAACTGAAAGCAAAGCAGAGAAGACTTATTTCTGTTGAAACCATTCCAGCCAAACTATAATTACTGCTAAACACTAATATATTCAGAGTCCAGTTGCTATGCAACCATGAAGAGTTACAGTACACCTGCTGGAGGAAAAAAAACACCAAAACCCACAAAAAACCCAACCCAAACAAAGAAACGACAAAAACCCCCATAAACAAACAGAAGAGCCAAGTGATAGACAGGAGAGATGCCTTCACTCCACCAAACAAAGAAACAACCTGCAGGAGAAAAGCCAGCTGATAGGCAGGAGATAATGCCTTCACTCCACCAAACAAAAGAACAACCTTTGTGCCTTTTCTAATCTGTCACAGAGAGTTTTTCTTTATCCTTTTCAAGCTCTTGCATCAATCCATCAGCCTACCCTACGAGAGAGGTCCAGTACCCACCGCTGTGCTGGCAGTGAGCAGACATGCAGACTCCATGCTGCTGGGTTTCTCCTGTCCCCACATTTCCAAATACCTCTCTTTTTGGTATCACAGTTGATTCACAAGTATTTATCTTTTCTTACTCATCTAGTGATGATAGCTCAGCAGAAGTCCACATTTACTGACTCTCAGTGAGAGAAGCGCTGAGAAAAGCTCATGCACACACCTCACAGCACAGACTGGGCAAAAATGAATCTCTTTAACAGAGAGTTTACAAGGAAACACCTTACCTCCTCTCACACAGCACAGCTTGTGCAGCAAAGAAGATACTCCTTGGGACCTTTTTACACAAGAGGTCTACAGAGGAGAAGCTAAGAGGGATGTGAGCCAGCTCCAAATCTCCCTAGCCCTCAGGGCTTGTCAATGAAGATGCCTACTCAGCCTTCTGTATATTTTTTCCCTCTCCTTATTTCACTCTGAACAAAAGGAAATCTGCCTGCCTGTTGCCTCAATGGATACTACTTAAAGCACTAGGAGTGCCTACATCCTCAGAGATCTTGCTCTCAGAAAAAGCCATTTTAAAGCAGGGCAAAGGCCGTTCATCTTGGACATTATGATTCTCAGTGGCAAGCTTGTTGCTCGGTAGGAGAGCACACATGGAAACTAAGCCAGCTCTTTGACTGATGGCTCCCTCCCCTCAGGAAGGGCAGGAAAGACTTTTCTCCTGGTTTCTTCTGTGTAAGTCAGGAACAGATGAAGGTAGCCCTCTAAACACAAGGGAGGACTTGAACGGTGGTCTTTGAAAGAGTCTAGGAGATTGTGAAGGTTTTTTAGCACAGTGAGCAAGCTACAGTATCACAGTATGTCAGGGGTTGGAAGGGCCCTAGAAAGATCATTTAGTCCAACCCCCCTGCCAGAGCAGGATCACCTAGATGAGGTCACACAGGAATGCATCCAGGTGGCTCTTGAATGTCTCCAGAGAAGGAGACTCCACAGCTCTCCTGGGCAGCCTGTTCCAGTGCTCCGTCACCCTTACTGGAAAGAGGTTCCTCCTCATGTTAATACTAAACCTTCCTATGGTCCAACTTGCTCCCATTCCCTCCTGTCCTAACACTGGATGAAATTGAGAAGAGCCTGGCTCCCTCCTCCTGACACTCACCCTTAACATATTTATAAACATTCATGAGGTCTCCTCTCAGTCTCCTCTNATCATCTGCAAACTTTCTGAGGGAACACTCTACCCCTTCATCCAGATCACTAATGAATATATTGAACAGTACTGGACTCAGCACTGACCCCTGGGGCAAACCACTAGTCACAGGCCTCCAGTGAGACTCTCAGTTAGACTCAGACTCCAGTTAAACTGTCTAAATTTCTACTGTGGTTTAGTACAGACCAAGATGTTTGGGTGGGGGGCAGAAGGGATGGGGAAACTATGCCACAGCATCATAGAACGGTTTGGGTTGTTAAGTCTTGGCCCAGGCTGCCCAGGAAGGTGGTGGAGTCATCAGCCCTGGAGGGGTTTAAGAAACATTTAGATGCTCTACTTAGGGCCATGGTTTAGTGGTATGGGGGTGATAGGTATGGTTGGACTTGAATGTCTTAGAGGTCTCTTCCAACCTTAATGATTCTGTGTGGCTCGGCAGGGACCTTAATGATCATCTAGTTCTCATCCTTTTGCCATGGACAGGGATGCCAGCCACTAGACCATGTTACCCAGGGCCTCATCCAACATGGCCTCGTGCACTGCCAAGGTTCCATGTATTCACTTGGCAGATAACAAAACACAATACCTTTACCAACATTAAGCAAATATTAGTGCCTCAGGAAATACCAGGGTTCACCTCTAGATTTTTTTTTTCCATTTCTTTTTTTACCTCTAGGCTCATTTCTGATATTCTCCCTGGCAATACTCTAGCAAATTGGGTTACTAGGGGAGCTCTTTCTCAAAAATACCTGGTAAATTGTCAGTATTTCCGCTGGGAGCTTTGCAATTCATCTTATATATTTATGCAGAGCAGAATAAATAAATAAGACTTGAGCAGAAGCTCAAGTGAGAGACTTACAAGGTAGATTATCTCTCTACTGCATCAGAAAGAACCTTCTCACATTTAAAATATTCCAAAACTCAAACCAAGTTGCTGCTTATTGAACTACAGAATTATTACTGCCATTTTAAGATCAGATAATTGCAAATAACCAATACACTGAAAAAGATACCAATCTGATTTCAGACCACAAGAGAAAACATGTCAAAAAATAAACCATTATTTACCTAGTGTAATCACATTCTATCCATTAGAAGTGGGCAGTGAAAGTCACTGAGTCCAAACCATAAATAGGTCCTTTATGAAGAAGTTTAATGTTGGGGCTTGTGATAACAAAAAATGTTCAGTCTCTATTTCAGCAGATTAGTCTGGCTCTTCCAGTCATGAATTTTCATTTAGAGGAAAATCTGAGTTATGCAGTGATCTGTAACCTAGCTAATTCTTCATCTCCATAAATGAAAAATTCAACATTTTTTCTATTAAAATCCGGTAAATATTTAAGATGAAACTCAGTCCAAGTTTCCAGAGTACTAGAAGAAGTTCTATTTTTTTTTTAACTAAATGAATCTTGGTAATTTTTTTGTTAACCTTTTTATTTTTCCCCTGTGTGGGTCTAGTACCCTGTCACTAGCTACATTCCAAAGAGAATAAAAATACATCTAAGGAAGGTAGGTTTTTTCCAAGCCTTATGTTTCAAGTGTCTGATTTGAAAGATTTTGATGAAAATTTAAGTGAGGTCAATGCTTATTCCTTAAGATTAACAGTCATGGCATCTAAACCAATTTTCATTCTACTCCACTGTGATAGGGGTGAATAATTTCATCAGCTGTGCAGTATCCTTACATGCAAAAAAAAAAGACTGCTCATGGTCATAAATACTGGATTCAAACCAATATCATAAGATTTTTGGTTAGTACTTGAGGTTAGAGCTGCAGAAGGGCTGAGACTCAAAGCTTCTGATGAGTCCTAGGGATAAGACCTGGAATTCACAACTTGTTTGTATAATCCCTGTTAAAGTATTCAGTGACTATAAAAATATTAGTTCAGCCTATTCATTCCAACAAATCTCACAGAAAAAAATGAGGTGACTAATCAATGGGTTGTTGGTTTGTTTTTTTTTAAAGCCTGAGTAAAGAACATGGGAAAGGAAGCTTTTTGCTGTAGAAGTTCTAAAGTCTACCGAGAACTAATAATAATGTTTTGTAAATAAAACAGGAATTGCTCATGTTCTTGGAGGACATGCACGAGGTGATGTGAGATTTCTGTCACCAGCATCCCTACAATTGGGAAGAATGCCTCCACTTTTGAAGTGATAATAGGAAAGGAAATTACAAGACAAGCTGAGACACAGCCTTCAAACTGATGCCTTAAAGCAGCTTCCTGTAACACCTAGAATACTCAGAAATAGTTGAAAGACATATAAGATTACAAAGTGCAGGCTCCTGCGGGTTAGCAGATAGCAGGGAAGCTTCGTCTGTAAGATTTTGCAAGCCCCAAATATTTCACAAAGCACATGGAATACAAAAACTTGTTAAAAACCAAACAAACCCGTCTAGAGACTAAGGGGGCTAATAATTTCCGTTTTCCCCTCCTATTTGGATCTATTACCTAGAAGAAAACACTGTTGTATTAGTTAATGGAGATGTTGCCCTTATGCTGGCAACTCTGAGAGATAAAATATTGCAAATGACAAATGTTAGACTCCTGTTCCTAGATATATGAAAGGGTCAACATTAGTTCTTTCCTCCTTAGTCCTGTGGAATAACACAGACTGAAGGCGATGGATGTTGGAGAGATCCACCCTTTTACTGCTTGTTTGCAAGGATAATTTATTGCACCAGCCAGCTGAGGTAGTACATGACTTAATGATTTGTGTATGGTTTTGGTACAGCTACTTCCAAAACAGAAACCTCTACTAGAGATAAAGACATTGTCAGGGATTTCTCTGATGCTCTGAAGATACCAGGAGACCAGCCAAGTACTTCAATCCAGCACAAACCAACATCACAATCACCTCATCATCCACACAATGAAATCATTCAAGCAATTTGTGAAGACACCACAATCCAAAAAGAACTTCGGAGGTTTTAGTGGAGGCGAACCCCGAAACTCCTTCTATTGATTTTCCTGGTTTGTCTGCATTTGGAAACAGCCTCTCCCTTTTTATTTCAGCTTGCCCTCGAGGTATTGAAGTGCCTTTGATTGATTGAGGTGTGCAGCATTCGGTTCTGGAGTTCTTACAGGGAAATTCATCCTGAAGGAGCAAAGGTTTTCAAGGGGTTGGATCAAAGGAAGCCTCTACCACTCACCAATTTAATGAAAACTGGTCATTCATTTTTATTAGATTTCTTCTCCTTCTACCAAAGGAGATTGATTGCAAAAAGTATTTCTGCATATTTGAACTAGTCTGGAGAAGAAAATGAGTGGAGAGCGTAGAGGAGAGGGAGAAGCTAATTCAACCTTGTGTTATCAGCATTATTTACTTCAAGAATGAAATGAAACAGAAACACTGGTGAGCACTTCTTTTCTGATTTGCCTTCAGAAAACAATTCTGATGAGCAAACTCAATTACCAGAGAGAATCCAGTATAAAAACAGCCCAGTTAATGAGCCAGACAAAATAAGAAGGATGGTTGTGTTATGGTTCAATCAGGTATTAAAGACAGGACTGTTCAATTCATGGTTGAAGTGTAGATGCTGAAGTTCAATCAGCCCATAGGATTTAAAACAAGAAAACAAAACAATCATTTTAAGCAAAGGTTGCAATGAATTTATTGCATACAGTGTTCATTAAAGAAGAAAAAATAATAGAAACCTCAGTTTCTATCATCATCCAACTAGGGGAGTCAAAGTCCAAAGGACCACAAAGCACTTGAAGATGGAAGGCACATTTGGACATCATCTCATCTAACCTTCCTGCTCTATCCAGGTTGCCCAGGATAGACAGAATCACAGAGTCATTAAGGTCTGAAGAGACCTCTAAGATCATTAAATGTAACCATACCTATCTTATCACTACCATGCCACCAGACAACTACACAGTTGTCTCTGTTCAAGCTAGTCAACATGAAAGGTCTGACAGAAATAAATTATCTTCTGTTCTCCATATCCTTTTGTGATGCCATGTAAGAAGACCATGTATGGCTCCTGTTTCCTAAAAGGCAACATAACTCCTTTTTCCCCTTAGCTCTGAAAAGAATTCTCTTCACTGTCCACATCAAGCCTGTGACTAACTGGCACACTTGAGGCATTAGTTTTTCATCCTTTAGAGATATTAAGATGGTCAGAGGTCTCTCCGTTTGATCCTTTTCCCCAATTCCATTTATCCCACTAAGCTCTACACTATATATTTAGCTCATTTAATCTTTACTCTTGAATTAATCCTCTGGTCTCTAATCATTCTTGTTGCTCTTAATTATTTTTTCCTGTTATTTTCTACTACCACCTCTGAAATTTTAAGGTCAGCTACTGATGAAGTTCCACATATGGGGAAGTATGGCACCAATGTAAAGGACACTAAAAACACATCAACAGAGTGAAGGTTTCCCTTTACCCCCACTGCCATCTGCTTCAAAAATGACACCTAATAATACAGAGACAGAAAACCTAGCAGAGCAGGGAGTAGGTAGAATAAAAATGGACAAATTAGCTATTACCCCTTGATGAAGTCTTCAATTTGCTGCAGAAAATATGGATTGCCATTGTATTTTTACAGTTGCCATGAAAAAGCCACCTGACACACCAATAAAATCCGCATGAGATTCTTTTTCTCAGTGATCCAGCTTCTCCTTGTGTTCCATTTGCAATCTGTATTTGTATTTGCATCTTCCAGTGAACAGAAGTCACAGGATGTCATGAGGAAGGAGTGACTCAACCCCAACACTAGACCTTTTGTGATGCTTTAAAACCCTCAGCAAATTAAAATCAATGAGATCCTGAACTTCTCCTCACAAGAGAAGTGATAGATTGAAATACCTATCCAGGACAACTAAGGTTACTAATTGGAATCATGCTCACACTAAAGGCAAGCAATCCTGATTAGCAGACCTTCTTCTCAAAAACAGACAAGCTGAGTCACCCAAGTGGCAAAAAGGAAAGAGATTTGTTCCCATGTAACCATGCTGGTGCTTTATACCCAAATCCTCGACCAACAAGCCTTAGCTCATGGATGAAGATGCATGAAGACATGACAGTCCCTACAAAAACTGTCCTCAGTGTCAGCTGCCTGTGATTTCTTGTGAAGTAAAGAGACACTGAAGACAAAATAACTAATTATATTAAATGTGAGCTATTAGGAAGCAATACCAGCTTGCCTACTGACATCTCTGAAGCAGGACAAACTCCAGTCAATAGTATAGCTACCACAAATATGGTTAATTTAGCATAGTACCTACAGAAAGTGAACATTCACTAAGGGGAAAACATGCTTGACCCATCTGATGGCCTTCTGGGATGGTGTGACTGGCTGGGTAGAGGAGGGGAAAGCAGTGGGTGTTGTCTACCTGGACTTCAGCAAGGTTTTTGCACACAGTCTCACAGAATCACAGAATGTTAGGGGTTGGAAGGGACCTAGAAAGATCATCTAGTCCAACCCCCCTGCCAGAGCAGGATCACCTAGACCAGGTCACACAGGAATGCGTCCAGGCAGCTCTGCAATGTCTCCAGAGAAGGAGACTCCACAGCTCTCCTGGGCAGCCTGTTCCAGTGCTCCGTCACCTTTACTGGAAAGAAGTTTCTCTTCGTGTTAATACTAAACCTCCTGTGGTCCAACTTGCTCCCATTCCTTCCTGTCCTAACATTGGATGAAATTGAGAAGAGCCTGGCTCCCTCCTCCCAACACTTGCCCTTAACATATTTATAAGCATTAATGAGGTCCCCTCTCAGTCTCCTCTTCTCCAGGTTGAAAAGACCCAGCTCTCTCATCCTGTCCTCATAATGCTATCATGTCTCCCATAATATCCTCATAGATAACCTAGGAAATGATAGTTGGAGGAGTGGAGAGTGAGGTGGATTGAGAACTGGCTGAAGGGCAGAGCTCAGAGGGTTGTGATCACTGGGGCAAAGTCTAGTTGGAAGCCTGTAGCTCACAGGGTTACCCAGGAATCACTACTGGCTTCAGTCTTGTTCAACATCTTCATACGTGGCCTGGATGAAGGGACATAGTGGACCCTCAGCAAGTTTGCTGATGCTACCAAACTCAGAGAAGTGGCTGACACAGCCTCAGGCTGTGCTGCCATTCAGTGAGACCTGGACAGGCTGAGAGGGAGAATAGAGGAGCCTAATCAAGTTCAACAAAGAAAAGTGTAGGGTCCTGCACTTGGGAAGGAAGAACCCCATGGACCAGTACAAGTTAGTACCCCCTCAGAGAAGAACCTGGCAATCCTGGTGGATGGCAAGTTCACCATGAGCCAGCAATGTGCCCTCGTGGCCAAGAAGATCAATGGTCTCATGGGGTGCATGAAGAAGAGTGTGGGCAGCAGGTTGAGGAAAGTTTTCTTTCCCCTCTACTCTGCCCTTCCAAGGCCACATCTGGAGTCCTGGGTCCAGTTCTGGGCTCTCTAGTGCAAGAGATGCAAAGAAGTACTGGAGAGAGTCCAGCAGAGGCTAGGAAGATGCTGAGGGTACTGGAGCATCTCTGGGAAGAGGAAAGGCTGAGAGCCCTCAGGTTGCTTATCCTGGAGAAGAGCAGAGCCAGAGGGGAGCTGCTCAGTGCTGGGCAAGAGCTAAAGGGTGGGGACAAGAGGCTGGGACCAGACTCTTGTAAGAGGTGCCCAGGGACAGCAGGCACAAACTGGAACCTAGCAGCTCTTTTAAGAAAGTTTAATCATCATAAAAAACTTTGGAGGAATTTGAAGCACTCTCTTCTCGAGAAACTGAGAGCCTCTAGCAACAAACAAGAATAAAGAAAGAATAAATTTGTTCATTTTGACCTGACATTCCCTGGACAATTTCTGAATAAAGTTAACTTGGCTTGAAGGAGAAAGACTGAAAAGAAACTGCTAAGCTGCCAGTCATAAAACTAGCTGAGAAATCCTTTTCTCTGCCCAAGAAAAATCTTGGGTCTGAAGATGCTGGGTTAGAAGGAACAGTCACACCATTATCAACCCAACTGTTAAGGGCACAAAGAAACTCCTAAGAATCAAGGATAAGAATAACATGGACCCAATTCTCTCTCACTCTGAGTTGCACAACTCTTAACAGAAGAAAGGTTTTGTTTGATAGTAATTATTTTTCTGTAATGAAAGGTAATTTTCATGAGGCTTCCAGAAAATGAGAAGTGCAAATTCTTATTGTGTTTGAACCAATTCAAAAGGAAGAGGATGGTTTCATGATATTGCATTTTGAGAGGCTGTTTTAATTAGATTTGAGTAATTTTCCCTCTGAATATTTTCCAGGTTTCTTGCTGAGATCTTGAATGAATATTTACGGTATGGATTGTTAGAAAAGAAATCTATATACTTCAACAAAAACAGAAGAAAGAAGGTACAGAATGTCACACGGTTAATTTTACACAGAAAAAACCTTATACATATATATATATATATATACATAAAATACATATTCAAAAACTCTTTTCATGTGTGTACTGCTCTAATTTCAGGATAATGTTCCTTGAAAGGCATAAAATACTCTCATTTTCTCCAGCAGACATGGTTCTTCCTCACAAAAGGATGCAAGATTCAACCCTCTCTGTATTCCATTTAGTGAGGTTTGTTTGTTTGTTCAATCTTACACATATCTACCCCTAGTAACAAAAGGGCTGAAACCCAGCCCAGGCAGCAAATCCATTTTCATAGTGTACTGAGATAATAATAAATCATCTTAAAGTCCAGGTTGATTAGAAATGACTGAAATACATTACAGGGCAGCAATAACTTCAATGGTTGGTTTGCCAACCAGTGGGGTGGAATTAAAAATGCATTAAAATTTATAGGAAGGAAAGTAAATAGCAGTGAGTTTAGATTGGTTTTGACATAGTTAAATGGAGCATTATTTCTCTTTGTGTGGCTAATAGAATAAAGAAACTCTACAGAATGAGAGAAACATTCTCTTTTGGGAGCTGAAAGGTGAAAAAAAATCTATTACTAATTATATTTACTGCTTATTCCCTCCACTGCATGTGTCAGTGATGCATTTCAGAGGAAAAGTGCAATGGGAGATGGTTCTTTGCTTTCCCAGAGCCTTAGCTGCTCTGTTAGATTTTAACAAATGGGTTCTGGACAACCTTGGTAGATACAAGTGTAAAACACACAGTGATTTGCACAGGAATCACAGAATCATTAAGGTTGGAAGAGACCTCTAAGATCATCAAGTCCAACCATCCCTATTACTATCATGCCATGGTACTTCATTTACAAAGGGCTCCTTTGGCCTGCTGAGGCAGGGGCTGGCAGTGAAGCTTCACAGCCATGCAGCTTGGAGTTGAGCATAGCTGATGAGCTTAGAGGTCTCTTCCAACCTTAATGATTCTGTGATTGGGTTTTTGGAGCTCACAGAACCATACTTTCCTTCAGTTTCTTCCAGAAAAGGGTCTAAATGCAAGTGGAAAGGTGCTTTGTACCCTGCCAAGGCTTTAGGAAGACACAAAATTCTCCTTCTGCTCAGTGTGGCCTACATCCTGGATGTGGCAGGAGAAAAGAGAATGTGCACCTCCACTATGGTAACAGAATGTTCACAAGCTATACAAAAGTTCCCTTTTTCCAACTAAAACTCTAGACATGGCAAAGGCATGTAAAACCTCTGAATTTTCAGGATTGCTCCAGCTATTACTAGGTACAGCAGGACTAGGGCAGGGATTGTCCTCCTGGACTGGACACTGCTGAGGCCACATCTCAAATCCTGGGTTCAGTTTTGGGTCCCTAACTCCAAGAAGGACATTGAGGTGCTGGAGTGTCTCCAGAGAAGGGCAAGGAAGCTGGTGAAGGGTCTAGAGCACAAGTGTTGTGAGAAGCAGCCAAGAGAACTAGGGTTGTTGAGCCTGGAGAAGAGGAGGCTCAGAGGAGACCATCTCACACTCTGGAGTGAGGGGACGGTTGGTCTCTTCTCCCAAGGAAGAGGCAATAAAACAAGAGGGTATGGCTTCAAGTTGTGCCAAGGGAGGTTTAGATTGGACATTAGGAACAATTTCTTCTCCAAGAGGGTTGTCAGGCCCTGGCCCAGGCTGCCCAGGGCAGTGGTGGAGTCACCATCTGTAGAGGGGACGTGGTGCTGAGGGACATGCTTTAGTGGCGACCTAGCAGTGCTGATTAATGGTTGGACTCCCTCTCAAAGGTCTCTTCCAACCTGAACAAGTCTATGATTCAGTAGCTTCTAAACTACACAGATATTTCTACCAGAGCAAAATAAGGGGAAAACCTCTACTGCTCTGATCTGCAAGTCTTTTATGCTCACTTTGCATTGACCAAGCAGACCACATAGGGAGGAAAAAGACCACTCAGTGTAAACCAACAGAAAGAGCAGAACAAAATTACAGAGGCAAAATATAATTAACCAAGTTGTATTAGAGCATGACATAAAGGTCACCAACCTGATGTCTCCAGTGTCAGAGGTTTCACTTAGAGCTTTAACACAGAGCATGGTCAAAATCCTTCTTCATCTGTATCACTAGAAGTACAAAATAAAGCTTCCTAGAAATATTCAAGACATATCCTTAGAAATATTCCTAGAAACATCCTCACCACTTCCAGAAGTCCATGTTTCCCCCCACTTCCACTATATCTGTTTCAACTATTATCCAGGTTTTGCCTGCTCAGCAGCTTTGTGTTCTCATTAGGCTCTTCTTGATAGTAGAGAAATTGTAGCTGACCCAGTAAAAGTCTTATCAAGTAGAAGATCAGTTTTTACTGTCTTATAGGCTATCCTCTCTCCTAACTTACATAGGCCTATGTCATCTTTTGTTTGCAAAGGTATAACTGAGATTCTAGGCAGGATCTAAGAAGCCAGAGAACTCCTGAGCTCCCAGGGAGAACATTTCTCAAGCTCAAACCAAAATGGTAGCTCATTAACACCCGGGGCTTTCTTTGGGTATAGAAGTCATTCAGACAACTCCTGCATATCAAAATTCCTAGCTCTCCCTGAAATAAAGGAGATCGTATTTGCAGGCACAATCAGGATTGGAATGCTAGCCTGAAAGACAAGTGCTTTCACCCAGATAAAAGAAAAATGAAAGTTTGTCCTCAATTAAACATTCATGCATCCATGAACAGACATCAGACACATCAGCATTAATTCATAATGAGAACCTGCTCTGTGTGTCATTAGAATAAATCCATATTTAGTCTAGGAAAACATAAACAAAGCAGGAACCTGTCATCACAGCAGCACCAGAAGCAGAAACAGAAAGATCTGTTTAAGATTGGAAAACATAAGTTCGGATTCATTCGTTTCACTGCATACACTGCACTAGAGAATAAAGAAAAGTCTTTCATAGGCAAATGTGTAGTCAACCTGTAGAACCTCATTAGGGAAGCTGCTTTTGAAAGCATGGATGCTGTTAAAGCCATGCAAGTCACAGCAGTGCTCTCTCATGCTTCAGGAATACCAACTGCTGGTCTTTAAGAAGCTTCTTTAGAGCAGCACTGGGGAGTAGGTCACAGTTAATTCCTTAGAGGCTGGAAAGTTTGAATATTGCCTTTGTGTGGGGACAAAAAGACCAACAAAAACCCCACCCACACAAAACAAAAATACCAAAACCCGAACCCACAGAACCAAAAAAGCACAGAACCCAAAACTCAAGAAAATGCCCAACATGCTTTGAGAATCTGAAACTTTAGTTTTTAAGATGAGATGCTGGACACTGAATTGGTCAGAAATGGAATACTGATACAGGTTTCATAGTTACACTATCTCTTTCTAGTCAAGAAAATGTCACCATCTTCTCTTCTTTGGTCTTTATTTTGGTTGACAGTATTTTACAATGTCAAAAGACCTCCCTAACATCATGTTATGGATGTTTAGACAAGTTTACTCTTTGCTGGGTAAGGAACTGCTGGAGGGCTGAGTCCAGAGGTAGTAGTCAATGGGGTTCATTCTAGTTGGCAGTTGGGGTTTAAGAAACATTTAGATGCTCTCCTTAGGGAACATGGTTTACTGGTACGGTAGTGATAGGTATGGTTGGACTTGATGATATTAGAGATCTCTTCTGACCTTAATGATTCTATGATTCTATAATCAGAACCAAGAAAGCAGGATATATCCATCCTTTGCTTTTCAAAAGGCAAAGTAAAACATGTGAGACACACATGTAACAGTATTATGGCATCTCAAAGATGCCATACTCTCCTACCTTTGCATTCTCTATCTTTCTTTAAGGTTTCTCACCAAAATGAACATTTCCCCTTTGATATTAAATGCAAGGGCAGACAGAATGACTGACTGCAAATGGCTATTTCTTCCCTGTCATCAGCCCAATTAAGGTTTCCAGCTGTCATTGCCATGCCATTAAAAACCAAGGGACATTCAGATGCATTGATCTGTATCAAAAGAGCTTTAGAGAGGAGGGGGGGAAAGGGCAGAAATGACAATTGTCTTGAAGTGTCAGTCTATTAGATGACAACATTAGAAGGAAGAAAGGGAGAGAAAACTCCCCCAGAGATGCCCAAGTATCAGTTGATGTGAAGGAGTTAATTGTTGCTGCAACCACCATTATTCTTCACCTTCCTGCAGACACTCAGTCTTTGATCAAAGGGAAGACTTTCCAGGGTCTCCCAAAAGCTTACACACTCCATCAAATGCATGGGAAATGTAGAAGGTATCTAGTAAGGGTAGAGATATTTTTCCAGATAATTAGGTTTTCAGATTAAAAACAAAGCAAACCCAAAACCACCAAACCAAACAAACACAAAAGCACCCTAGCATGCTGAAATTGAGGAGCAAAAATATATCAACCTACTAGAAGCATGGAGCGTATCATAATCAAGCATCATGACAGCAAAATCTAGGACATTAGGAACTATTTCTTCCCCAAAGGGGTTGTCAAGTCCTGGAAGAGGCTGCCCAGGGCAGTGGTGGAGTCACCAGGGATTGAGAAGATGTGGAGATGTGGTGCTGAGAGACATGGTTTAGTGGTGGACTTAGCAACATTAGGTTTATAGTTGGACTTGATGGTCTTTAAGGTCTTTTCCAATCTAAATGATTCTATGATTATACTATGATTATGGAATTATTACAATATGTAGTATACTGTTACTCTATATAGTCTCTATACTGTGTTATATAGTATACTGTTCCTCTCTATATTCTTTATATTATGCTCTATATTATACTGTTACTCTACATTCTCTATATTACGTTATATATTATAAAACAGTTAAAATGACCCAGTTCTAGTCTTTCCCCATGATTTCACTCTGAAAATAATGCAACCAAGAAAATCAATGACATGAAGCAGCCAGCTGCCTTTTAACCAATGTACTGAGTATCCAAAAGCTTTCTCTTACCAAATGGAGCTCTATTGTCCTGCAGCAATTAGAAGGATTAGTGATACCTAATCGTTGGTGGGAAAAAAAAGCCCTCTCATTTTAACCATGGACAAGTTGTTCCTCATTTAAACATTGCTCTAAAGGAAGAAAGGATATTTCTAAGGTTAACTTTGTAAATAATTCCAAAATGGGAATTTGGTGCCATCATAAATGTTTCCATCTGATCTATCTTGCAGCTAGTACAAAATCCATGCTGCCTTTACTAGCTGGAGAGAAATCAGCTATTCCAAGGAGAAAAAAAAAAGGCCAGAATTAGTTCAGTGCAGATGCATCCAGCTACTACATACTGAGGAAACATTAAACTTTGGTCTCTGTGGGGAGAAACTGAACCCCAATCTGGGAGTGGGCACAGAACTACTACCCACTTACATCCTGGTTACTTAGTCGTGCATTGACATTGTACTAATCCTTGGTAAAAAATCACTCTCCATTTTTGTCCCTCATAATAAGAATTGCTCTCAGGACTACAGAGAGATGTCCTTTGCTAAGTCTGAATGATCTTGAGATTCCCATAGAGTAGGTTCTGTCTGAATGCCAAGTACAATCCTTTAAAATGAAGGCTAAGCCATGGATGTCTAACCAGCCTTTGCCTTTCCTCCTGGATGGGGAGCAATCCTCTCTCCATCTGAGCCGTAAGAGCTGCATTTTGCAAAGCTCTACACTAGGTAATCCCCAGTGACTGATGATGCTCATGTACTATCCACCATGGTTACTGATGGTGTGAAGTGGGCAAAGAAAGCAGTGGAACAAAGTGTATGTAGGGGAGAAAGAAAGGAGTAAGCAGAAATGAGCCACAGTTTGGGCCTGCCTTTTTTTCCTTGGTTGGTTATTTTCAGGGACCACCCAAGCCTTCTCCCATCATTTCTCTCTTGTGCAAAGGGGAAACTCCACTCTGAATGCCTTTAAGCTTTGAAGCTGGCAGAAGAATCCACTCTTCTTCTCTCCCCCTGCCCCTCCAAGCATGGGCATGAGTACTAAACTATAAAGCTCTGCAGCATTTTGGAACAAATTCAGACTCCTAGAAGCAGAACAAAGGGTTGCTCTGACAGACTTGCCTACAACCAGTAAGAGAGAATGCAGACAGATCACACAAGCAATTAAAAGAGCTCAAGTAATGGAATTTGGCTTCTAGCTATGCCTCCTGGATAGCAGTTGGAAATTGTAGCATCCATAAAAATAATCCATATTCTATTAAAAGGGCTAAGCATTGCTGGGCAGGCTCTTTTTGTCCCTATCAGAGAGTGAACCACCAGTCTTCCAGATGAGCTTTAATTTTAAAATCATGACCATGAAGAGTTTCTAATCAGCATAAACCCCAGTCACTTAGCATCACCTATAGTTACAGCCAAGACATGAATTTCCACCCCTTCAGATAACATTTTACCATATAACTAAATAGAGGAAATGGCTTCAAGTTGCACCTGGGTAGGTTTAGATTAGCTATAAGGAGAAATTTCTTTCCTGAAAGGGTTGTTAAGTCTTGGCCCAGGCTGCCCAGGGAGGTGACTCCACACCATCCCTGGAGGGGTTTAAGAAACATTGAGCTGCTCTCCTTAGGGCCATGATTTAGCGGTATGGTAGTGATAGGTATGGCTGGACTTGATGATCTTGGAGATCTCTTCCAACCTTTGTGATGCTGTGACTGTGTGTAAACATTAATGAACACAAGGGACTCCTACTCCTCACATAGCCTTACCTGGAAATCTCCTTTAGAATTTCTATATTATTTGCTATTACTTTTAAAAGCCATTTCAGGCAAACACCAGGTAGATATTTACTCAGTCCTATAGTATCTCAAGAAGCAGTATGGTTCAACATTACAGCAGGTTATGAGTCTTTCACAGCTTCTCTTCTGAACTAAGTCAAAACTAGAGTAATTTTCTCAGCTGTTCCAAGAAAAACCAACCCCACATAAATCATCAAAATACCTGGAAATCCCTAGCCATATGTTGCAAGAAAGTGTCCAGCCCCATCTACCACCATGAAGCTTCTGATTAAAGCCACAGGAGAACCTAAAGTTCATCAGTTTTCCAGAAACTGAAATTAAATATTTGTTGCCAACTTTCTCCATCTTTAATGGAGAAGAGGAGGAGAAAGGGATGAAAATCCTAACTCCTAATTTACTCTTTAATCCTCAGGATAGAAAAGAGTGTATAAGATGCATTGCCCTTAGGAAAAGAAAGATCTTTCCCTTACATAGATTCAGCCTTGTGATATGCCAAAACTCAGCTTGACAGTCAACTTACATCAGCATTAACTAACCTCAAGTCTTCTGATCACTCCAATTGCTACAGATGTGTATTTTCCTGGCCAAATAATCTAGTTTCTGCTTCTTGGCCACTGTGAAAACATCTGATTCAGGGACAATACAGAATGAAGTTCAGCAACAGCTTATTTTCCTTACACAGAATGAAAAATACTATGGGAAGTCTGAACTTTCAAATTTGGAAATGTGGATTTTCAGTGGAAAATTGATCAGAATCCTCCTGGCTAATCATCCATGTGGAAAGAACTACACTTCTTCCCAAACAGCTCTTTCTTGCTCTCTCTCCCCACTCCACATCTATTACAGTGGATTCATCCAACTTCTAATTGACAGAGAGTCTCCAGGCATGGAATAAGGATACCCAGCTGGGGACTTGATACCAATACAACTAGCTCCATTTTGCACTCAGATTCATTTTCCTATGCTCCTCCAGCAAGCGCCTTCCAATGTCTCTATTTTTCCTGAAAATGGCAGAAACCATATTGACATACTGTGTCCTGCAAGTAGGGAGACAGCTAAACTAAAAATGAAGCAATATGCCAGAAAAAATATCCTAGAAACAATCAACTGAATTGAAATCATAATATAATCCATCCTCAGGTGCAGGAATGGAAGGAGAAAAGCAGACACCTTCTTAAAGAGCCAGAGAATCTGAAGGCTCTGGGTTAACCCTCACTAGACATCAGAAAACTCAAGTCTTTTGGTGAGGATCTCACTTCTTAGAGGGTGTTCAAAGATCTACCAAGTACCTGATAGTTTGAGAGCAGTTGATAAGCAGGTCCTCCTGCTCTGTTGTGAGATGACCTTGGGCTGAACATGTATTGGGATTACAAGATTACAAGGTCATCTTCATAGCAGCATCCTCTAGCTACTTTGTTGAGCTTTTTTCCCCCTGTAGCTGAAACTCCTCCTAAGTTGCATCTCACTCATGAACCCCTAAGTTGATTATCCATATGTCTAAGTGTCTGGGGCTCCCAGAGTTTCCCAGGAAATCTTCTGGACCCATTTTGATTTCACCAGTAAATGGAAGAGCAAACTGTTGCCTAACCACCATTGCCCCACCATTCACTCCTCAGGCGGTAAACACTGTGTTGAAAAATTCATCAATTATTTTTCCATTAGCTACATTGTAGAGAACTTGCTTTCCCCACCTCTTCTCTATGCTATACCAGTGTTTTTTCCAGATCTGGAATTGAAATAAGAAGTGCACAACTCTACTTGGGGGTGGTTTTGGTCTCTGCTGGCCAATTAATATCATCTGCAAATGGAAAGCCACACACGGATGAATATTAATCACCCTGTTTCTAGGTAAAGGCAGCAGTGATATTGATGAATGGCTAAAAGCCAGAGGGATATTCCCTCTCTTCACTTAATGTCCTTTCCCCACTCCTGATCCCTATTCCCCCAACACTGCCTTTCAGAAGGTGTGCCTATTTTTAGAAGCTTCTCAAGAGGGAGGTGCTTATGATGGCTTTAGACATCTTTCCAGCCCCTTTTCTGTCCTCTTTCACGCTGCATGCAGAGCTTGAGGGGGAAGAGCAGCAGTCAGGATCCTATGCTTTCTGTAGCAGATTTTGTGTCTTTTATGAAGTAATGATTATATCTACATTATACTATTATATAACGAACTTCCTAACAGGACACATTAGCTGCAAAGTTGAACTTTCACTTGCAAGCAAGCCATGATCTAGAATTTCCTAAAATCATCAAAACTCCCATGAGTCATAAAGCTAAATTAAATGCATGATCACCTGCTATCCCCTCATCTGTTTCACAGAATCACAGAACATTCATGGCTGGAAATGACCTCTCAGATCACCGAGACCAAAAAAACAAACAAACAAAAAAACCCTAACAACAACAAAATTAAAAAAAACAAAACCAAAAACAAAACCCCAAACAAACCACACAACCCCTGCCCTCACTAGAGCATGTCCTGCAGCACCACATCTACACGTTTCTTNCCACCTGGGCACACTGCTGACTCATATTCAGCCAGCTGTCCACCAGCACCCCCAGATCCTTCTCTGCTGGGCAGCTTTCCAGCCACTCATCCCCAAGACTGTAGCGTTCCCTGGGGTTGTTGTGCCCAAAGCGCAGGACACGGTACTTGGCCTTATTGAACGTCATACAATTGGCCTCAGCCCATCAATCCAACCTGTCCAAGTCCCTCTGCAGAGCCTCCATGCCCTCCAGCACATCAACACTCCCACACAATTTGGTGTCATCTGCAAACTTACTGAGGGTGGGATACAATATCATATCATATTTCTGCGCCACAAGTTTCTCCTTCAGAAACAAAGAAAAAAGGTGACCACGTTGAGTTCTTAGGGTTGCAGACATTCTAGGGTCATCCATCAGGCACAGCCCCTGGTGAACTGACTGAACTGAGTATTAAACTATGGATGGATGGCTACAAAAGGTAGTGGCTGCACTAAACCCCTTCCATGGCCATGTTTGGAAGTGACAGCAGCTATAGATGATCCACTGTGCATATGTATCCTTCACTTGGATTTAACCTGACCATACTAGTTACAAAGTTTCTAATTACTGATGAATAGGTAAAGCAAGTGGTACCTTGTCTGCAACACATGAAATCAACAGAAAGAGACCCAAAGATGCTATTCCATCCAAAACCCGAGATCTTTTTCAGCTTAAAGAACTAATGACCCCCCTTGATTTTAGATGTTTGGATGATGATGGTTTGGAGCATCATCATCTTCATTTACACAAACCCACATTGTCATTGCTCAGGGATCTGCTAATCTTGTCCAAGTGCTCATACTGTGGCAGTATCAAGAAGAAAAAATTGTGTCTTATTAAATGCGTCTTATAAATAGAACCTTCACCTCAAACTGAAATGGAAAATGAGTTTAAAATAACACTAGCTAATAACCTCCTGTGGCTTTTCGAAATCCTTTCTGTTTTACAAAACCTGTAGTTAATTATTTTTACAGCCACTCAGGGAAAGAGTAACTACATTTCTTATTTTTCAGGCATAGGAGCATGGTCTAAAAGGCTGTTGGTGGAACACATACTCCATGTGGGATGCCATCTCTGCTGATATGTACCCTAATTAAATGAGTCTGATTCCTGACAGATACAAGGGTGGACTTGAGTGTTGGTTTTGGAGGCAAGCCTTCAGCAAATATTTCAAGCAGCTGATGGCATAACAAGACACAAATTCATAAAAGGGAGCAGAAACTCATAAAACATATCTCAGAAAGCATATCTAGATTGCCACTACTATCAGGTCTGATAAGGCACATGGAGGAAAAGGAGGTGATCAGAGACAGTCAGCATGGCTTCACTAAGGGTAGATCTTGTCTGACAAACCTAGTGGCTTTCTACAATACTGTGACTACCTCAGTGGACAAGGGACAACCTGTGGATGTGATCTACCTGGACTTGTGCAAGGCCTTTGACATGGTCCCCCACAACATTCTATTGGCTAAGTTAGAGAGCTATGGATTTGATGGGTGGACTGTTCCGTGGATAAGGAACTGGCTGGCTGACCACATCCAGAGGGTAGTGGTCAATGGCTCGATGGCCAGCTGGGGATCAGTGACAAGTGGTGTCCCTCAGGGCTCTGTACTGGGGCCTGTACTGTTTAATATTTTTATAAACAATATTGACAGCAGCGTTGAGTGCACCATCAGCAAGTTTGCAGATGACACCAAGCTATGGAGTGCTGTTGATAAGTTGGNTTAAAGGGAACTTACAAGAAGGCTGGAGAGGGCCTGTTTACAAAGGCCTGGAGTAAAAGGACAAGGGGCAATGGTTTTAAATTGGAGAGGAGTAGATTTAAACTGGACATTAGAAAGAAGTTCCTCACCACAAGGGCGGTAGAACACTGGAACAGGTTGCCCAGGGAGGTGGTTGAGGCCCCATCCCTGGAGGCATTCAAGGCAAGGCTTGACAGGGCTCTGGGCAACCTGATCTAGTTGGGGATGTCCCTGCCCACTGCAGGGGGGTTGGACTAGATGACCTCCAGAGGTCCCTTCCAACCCAAACCATTCTATGATTCTATGATCATAACTGTCTCCCTGACAGCAGTGACCTTGCTAGAAAATTCTGACACACCATAACACCAAAAGGAAAACATCCGAGTTTTGAGAAGCAACTTTCTTGCCAGCTCCATAGGACAACTGGCTGCAGATAAGAGTTCATCACTCCACTCAGGCATAGCCTCTTCATCAATCCGCCCTTCCCCACATGCACAAGATTTATGGAAGGCCTGATATGTCTTGGCTGCTTACAATTGCACGTGCTAGATTTTGTGACGCCACTGGGCAGTGGTGCTTTTAAATGCATAATCAAAGTGCCAAAACTTTTGAATGACCTTTAAACAGTTGGTAAAATAGGAAAATTCCTAGGAAATCCTAAGGATCCTCCCTATCTTTGGTCTCTGAAGGATGTTAACACTACTTCTGTGTCCATCAAGTGAGTGAAATCTCAGCTAAGGTAAATTTAGATGCAGAATCATGCTCATGCACTCTGCACACAGACTGAGGTTCTTGAACTACTACTAACTCAGGTCTTTCTGGGGCATTTTTATGTTCATCAAATCTGTGCCCCAAGGGATCAAAATCTTTCAGCAAAAGGAACTTCCTTTTTATTTTGTTCTTCATTTTGTGTATCACAGCATCACAGAATGGTTTGGGTGGAAAAGGACCGTTCCATGGTCATCTAGTCCAACCCTTCTGCAGTCAGCAGGGACATCTGCAACTAGAGCAGGTTGCTCACAGCCCCAAACAACCTGACCTCAAATGCTTCTAGGGATGGGACATCTGGGCAACCTGGGCCAGAACATTGTCCTACCTATTATGAACCAACCAACCCAATCCTATGAAGTCTCCTCTAAGAAATATAAGGGCATATAATATAAATAAAAATAAATAATATAAATAATATAAAGCTCTATTTCTCTCCCAAATGGCAATCTGGTGAAATTGCTGTTGCATTCACATTTTTGCTATTAGTGCTTCAGTCAACACTTCTGAAACCATCAAGGAAGTGTTTTTTTTCCTCTAAACAAAAGTTGGGAGGAAGTTTCATGCTTCCTCTCCAGTTAGGCAGAGCATGATTTTCATCATAGAATGGTTAAAGTTGGAAGGGACCTTCAAGATCATCTAGTTCCAACCCCCCTGCACAGGCACAGGCCTATATTTACGCCTGAAAAGGCTTCAAATGGAATTTTGGAAGTCACCTACCTTCCATGCCATATGACAGGGTTACTTTATTTGTGAATTGAGCATTTGTTGCCCTTCTCCCACTCACTTCCTTTGTATCTCTCTCATTTGCATTCTAGCACTTTCAAGTCACAGCCCTGAAGCTGACATATTTGATTTGCTTAATGAATATATGATAATTTATGTCAATCCTGGTGCTTGATGGTGCCTAAGTGTTCAGGGCTAGATTCATCTTCTCCCATTTGCTTTCAAGGAAAAGCTACCCTGATCTTGCAGCACTTTGAAGAGCAAAGCATGTCCAAAGGATGGAATCATCAGGACTTCTGCTTTCTGACCCAGTTCTCTAGTTTACTTGAATAAATAGCTTCATAATAACAAAATGTTCTCTCTTGTAACTACTAAACAGTTTGCAGCATTTTAGGATTTCTGAAGAGGGCTTGGGTTTGGAGAATTTTATTTAGAACTATCCTTATTTTCTTCTCTTTACCTACCTACTCCTAAAGCTGTTTGCTTTTCCTGGTGTTTTCTCTTCTTCATTTGTTTTGCTGTCAACCCTTATGTCCTGGTTTGGGAGGACAAATTCGGAAGGAAGCCCTTTTAGAGCCTCCCCCTTTCACAAAAGGGAAAGAAATCACTGAACACAGAGGCTGAGTTGTAAAGAATAATTATTTAACATAGAAATATATATACATATGTAACAATGGAAANCAGGGGCGGAGATCACCCCGCCAGCTTGTCGGCCCCTGCTCCTGCCCGCGCGACCACACAACTCAGCCGATAGAAAGGGCTATCACTCACCAGGTTTCCCAGTAAACACATTAACGGTCGGGGGGGTGAAGGGAGAGAAAATGGATACCTCGGGCAATTTTCACATTCACTATAACACCTTATCTGGAATCATAGAATTGTTTTGATTGGAAGAGACCTTCTAAATCATTGAGTCCAACTGTCAATCAGCACTGCCAGATCACCACTAAACCATGTCCCTCAGCACAACAGTTACCCATCTTTTAAATCCCTCTAGGGACGGTGACTCCACCACTTCCTTGGGCAGCCTCTTCCAGGAACTGATCATCCTATTGGGGAAAAAATTGTTCATAATCCAACCCAAATCTCTCCACAGCATGAGGCCATTTTCCTCTTGTCCTATCACCTGTTCCTTGGAAGAAGAGACCAAGCTCCACCTTGCTCCAACCTCTTTTCAGGTAGTAAATATGCATTATTATAACTTCTATCAGTATGTGGTTCATGTTGTCCCTGCACAATTCTCTCAGGAAGCAAATCAAGTGGAGCTTATAGTAGGAAAATAAAAGATTTCTGATTCTGAAGTGTTTGGAGTGGTTTGGTTTGTGGTTTTGGTTTTGTTCCTCACTCTCTACCTCTAACTAAAGGGTAAAAGAGTTTCAGACTCTCTCATCAAAGATGTATTCCAGCAACAGTAGAAGCCAGTAGACTTTTTCTGAAGTATCCTTCCTAAAGCAGAAAGGCACTGAAAGCTAGTTGTCCTGAAGAAAGTCAATCAGAAATATTACTCCATTAGCATATTGAAAAGCTATTTTTGGTATCTTTTCAAACTCATAACCTCCCAAAGATAGTCAGGAAGCAAAAAAACCAAAGTGTGTCCCCAGTCATTGTGGCAGGTCCCATGATAAACACATGATGCTAGACACACTACATCCAGAAACACAATGCACTGATAATTGTGGTGGCTCAAGACATCATCATCTCTTTCCAAGTGATGACAGATGGAACATAATGAACAGATTCCCAAAGTCAAAACTAACCCCAGAGCTGAAGGTCAGTAAATGAAGTAGAGAATAAAAGATTTGGCTGGTTTTGGAAGGTTAAGGTGGTGAAGGCCTGCAACTGTATTTATAAAGTTGTTTTCACCTTGAAGAACAACAATGAGCTTAATCATAAAGGTCCCTCAGAAAAGTCTCAAGTGAGCCCTTTTTTTTTTGTTTCCAGTTGACAATATCACATTTCTACAATGAAAAGCGAAATACTACACTTCTTAAATGTTAGATTATAATGAAAGCAATTTCTCTTCAACTGCTCCTCATTATTTGCCATTAAACCAACATCCAAGCCCAATATTAGCTACAATTGTATGTTGTAGGAGCACAGTGGGCATTGTTCTAACCTCCCATGCAGAAAGTGCACTCAAGTAATGAGCTTTTGTAGAATGTCAGTTATCTAAGAACACCCACACCAATTCCCCAAGGTTGTCTGTTATTAGAGAGCATGAAGGCAGAATTATCACACCTAATTAAACATGCGAGCTCCAAGGAGCTTTGTTTACACCTCAGCATAGCCTTTAAGTTTTGAAGCCTGTCTTCAAACTAGCTTTCCTTACCAATGGATAAATAAGGTCTGATTTGTCACCATCATAACAATTTGATGGTTTTGGGGTTTTTTTAACCCCTTACCATCACCAGAGTCAGAATGAAGTGAATGTGCAAGCCCAGTTACAAACACAGGGTAGTAAAGAACTGGACTTCATTTTACTTGCTGTGCTCTACAACACAAGATGCAGTGGAAAGCAAAGCTGGACTAAATGTGATCTACAACCTACTGCTGAGTGAGAAATCCAGAGCCCAGCTCCCAAAGATACCAGAACTTCTGGGTCACAGTATCAAAAGGTTTTCCTGTAGGCATGAGAGAAATGAGGAATATTATCTACTTTGCCTGAATATTAAAAGGTTTCAGTTTTAAAGAGATTAATAATATGGATTGCACATATATTATAGCTATTTGGTTCTCATCACATAACTGTTACCTAAGACTTGTCACTTGCTGCTTCCTACTTTCACCCTTGCCTCAGAGCTCAATTCTACACTGATATGATTCTTTTCTGAATTCAAAACAATTCCCTTTTATGTATTCAAGTCTAGTTTTTGTCACCTAGGTGTCATTGTTACAGGTGACACTTTGAGGTCATTCACAGAGGAGGTGTTGTCATTCACTGCCCACCTTGCTTCCCTCCTGTGACTGGTTTTTGATAAGGTGACCAGTAGTCAGACTACCTGAAGATATCCCACTGCAGAGACAGTTTTTGTTACCTGTGAATTTCAAAAAGCTATATCTACTCTGAAAATCATAGAATGTCCTGAATTGGAAGGGATCCACAAGGATCATTGAGTCCAAGTCCTATTTATACACAGGACAACTCCAAAAATCACACCATGTATCTAAAAGCACTGTCTACACGCTTCTTGAATTCTGTCAGGCTTGCTGAATTGGAAGGCCTGTTCCAGTGTTCCACCACCCTCTGGGGGAAGAACCTTTTCCTAATACCCAACCTAAACCCACCCTGGCACAGCTTCATGCTGTTCCTTTAGGTCCTGTCAAAGAGATCAGCTCCTGCCTCTCCACTTCCCCTCATGAGGTAGTTCTAGACTGTGATGAAGTCTCCCCTCAGTCTCCTCTTCTCCAGGCTGAACAAACCAAGTGACTTCACCATTCCTCATATGGCTGCCTCTCTAGATCCATCCTTCACCATCTTCATGACCTCCTCTAAATGCTCTCCAACAGATGCCTAGATTATGGTGCCCAAAACTGTACACAATACTCCAGGTGAAATAATTCCTTCAGACTCTTCCTGCTAGACCTTAATTCCTTGAGAACCTTCTATTAATCAGAACCAAAGGTATTTTGTAAACATGTATTTCTAGGACAGCTCTACACTGATATTTATATCCTCTTACTAGGTACACCAGATGGTTTAATTATAACAACAAAAATTTTGCCAGTTAAACATTACTGCTTGTTTTAGACAGGCATTTTCCTGTCAATAACTTCTCTTTCCAAGCTAAACACTTTTATGTAAGAGCTAATTTTATTTTGTGTATAAAAAAACAAGTCATCCTTGAACCCTTCAGCTTTTGGGCCATCATTATCTATCTCTCACATATGCTAAAGCTGACATTACCAAATATCCTTTTGGACAGCCAGAAGGAAAAAAAAACCACAACAAAACCCATCATTTTTTGTTTGGATAAGCCCTTTACTTCTTGCCTAACTTTAAAAGTAACCTGCAAGGGACACGCAGCAGAAGATAAATGGGGAAAAGACTATTCAGAAGTACTTAAGCAAGGTTTGCACTTGGAAGAAGGATCCTACCCTGGAATGTTCACTGTACAGAAAGCATAAACATACTGCTCACAGGCAAGATTTACCTGCATTTACCTGAACGATTAAAAGCAGGCTCCTGCTTGGCTGAGATTTCAGCCTGTGGATATATTTATGTTGAGCCTTTATTGATACTCAAATCTTTACACACCCTTCTGACCTTTACCATTCACACATGAAGTGGAAATGAGTTACTGGCTCTCCAGGAGTGAAACGGAGCAAATATCCTGGGTTTGGGTTTGTTTGGTTTTTAATTCCCCCCAAACCTGTGACAGATGAAGCTTAAGCAAAATCCAAAACACCGCACCCACAGAAGATACAAGTGCTTTGCAAACCACAAAGCTGGTCCAGAGCTGAAGAAGGAGATTTCTGGACCTTGCCTTGGGACCTTCACTCCCAGCAACCTACAAGTGGTTCTTAGTCATCTAAGGCTGGAGATAGGATCCTTCTGCCTTTTTTTTTTTCTGCAAGCTTTGTAGTAACCTTACATTAATCACTCTCAGAGTCATCTGCTCTTTAACATCTTGGCAAAGCTTTGCTTCAAACAGTAAGACCATTTCACCTGCATGTTTCTTAACCAAGTTTATTTTCTTCTACATGACCTCCTCTCCAACATACAGATTTTGCAGAACAAGATACTTGGTGAAAACAAGGAAAAAAACCCTGTCAGAGCATGAATTAAGAACCCACTCTATTTCATCAATAAAAAAACATCATTGGGAGGGGGAAAATGAAGTCTTACTTCAGGTCTTGTGAGCCCTTCACTGACAAGATCTATTGAGAAAGATTCTATGTGATGTGAAAAGTGATGGCCACGCGAGCAAGGATTTTATGAGCATATATATAAGCATTCTATACTATGGCATCTGAGAAGAAATATTTTGACATCTCAGTGTTTTCAAACTACAGTTCTATTTCAGCAGTAGTTTATATTGTAATAAAACATCTTCAAGAAGTGATTGAGAATCACCACATCCGCAGGTACCTCACAGTGGTGTTTATCAATGAAGAATAAAAAGAAAAGTACCATTCCCAAAGTTGGAAATCAGACTTTAACTAAACATTCTGACACCTGCATGTATGTAGTCTGATTTCCAGAGCTGTTAAGCCTTGTTATTTATTGAACTGATGACAATTCAGTATGGAGACTCTCACATTTAAATAAAGACATGTAAGGGTGCTTGGTCACACTCTAAAATGTGACTGGAAGCTTGCAAAGTAGTCATGGAATCTTAGATCATTCTGTTTAGTGACTCAACTGGAGGCTAGCATGGTGGTAGGTGAGCATCTCAGACGATGTAAAAATGTGCTAGAAGAATCAGGAGGGTTCTCATGTACTGGGGTGGTACAGTCTAAACATTGCCAAGTCTTACAATCACCATTTTAGGAAGAACAGCAACTGAAGACAAAGGTTATATCATCAGAGATGAATGACTCACAGACATAGCTGTGGGCTAAAGAGGGGTTTATTCCCCCCCCCTCCCCCCAACATGAATTGGATTAGTGGGCAGCTATTGATCATAACTCCTCCATCTTCCAAAAAAAAAAACACCCAAAACCCCACAAAATGAAAAAAACAAAAAAGAAAGTAAAATTACTGAGTGTGAGCATGAGAGCTCACTAAATGGCAAGACATTATTTCTTTGGTCCTGAGGGCACTCTGGAGTAGGTTTAATCAAGAATGGTGACTCCACCACTTCCCTGGAGTATCTTGCCTTCATACAGAGGCCATATCATCCATGAGAGACCAGTCCCAAGAGCACAACATTGTCTTCACACTTCTTTTACTTCAGCCTCCCTTTCCTCCCACTTACAGCCTTCTTCTAGGCCTTGTGTGTCACATAGAGATGTCAGCAGCATTACAAAACTTGCCCCAAACACCAATGCTAATTAAAAAAGAGTTACAAAATGGTAATTAAATGTGATACTGACCCTAAGACATGAAGGCCTCCTGAGAGTCAAAGTACATTGGAGTCAGTTTGGGCTCAACATCTCACTAAGTTCACTTGGTTTCCAACTCATGTAATGATTTGCCCACAACATGCCACATTTTGGATTGCAAGCGTGGCAATGGATTCAGAAATCTGCAGTTTACTGCCCTCACTTGCTGTCAACATTTCCAAAGCACATTAGATTCTTTTGGATGAGGCTGAAAGCAGCAATAACAGTCATATTTTTCATTCTCCGTATTAATTCAATACTTCATTCTGATGACATTAAGACTGATGTTCCCCTGGTTTAGATCTAACTATTCCAATTTCCAAGTAGAGATGTGATGAGATGGAGGAACACAACCAAGATAAAACCCTATTTTGAAGGAACCCCCGGACTTCATTAATCTATTTATTAGCCAAATAACTAAGGCTTTATTCCTGGAAGATCAGCTTACTGCAAACTGTTATTAGCACATCACTGGTTATGCAATTTTGCAGTGTTTTCTTTCAGGGAAGTATTTTCCTTTGCTTGTTTACTTCTATTCTTGAGATACTCAGTTTCATTTAAGAGATTTGATTTCTGTCACCTACAGGGAAATATGAAGTGTCAAAAAAATGACTGCTGGCTGTTGGCTAGAATATATTTCTATTTTAATGCAAAACGTTAAAAATGCAATCTTCAATAATTATGATCACATTTTGAGTTGTTTACTAAACCCCTTTTCTACTACGGATTCTGAAACCATTAATACAGTCTACAAAAATACTGTTATGAACAAAATAATACTATAAAAAAAGTTTATTTTTTTGTTTCCCCCTGTTGTTTAAACACAATCGGAAACGCAACAGATTTTCATGTGGGAAATATTTAAGCTCCTTCAGGCATTTACATGTCAATAAAATATTGATGGTTATTCAGTGTTCCACAAAAGATATTGGAGACTACCTGCATTCTTTTTTTCTCTCAATAACAAAACTCTCAAATCAAGATACAAATGTTCTATTTGGGGCAAACTGTATTTACTAGACAGTTTTCTATCAAATTCTTAACTTACATTGACTAGTGCAGTGGTTTTGCTTTTCAAAAACTTGCTAATTTATCCTAACTTCTAACAGATGGAAAACAAGAAGGTAAAAATCAAGATCAAAGGAGAAAAAGCTAATTAAATGTAAATAATTTACATTGCTGTGGTAACTGCTAGTGTATTGATCCCTCAAAGAACAGAACCACTTCATCATAATACAATGTGTTTGAATTAAATCTACTAGGAGTGAAATTAGTTAGTGCAGTGTCCAGTGATGCAGGCCACTGAAATTGTGCTGAAACGGATCTTTGGGCTGAAAACAGAAAATCAGAAGGTCTTTCCCGACAAACATCAGAGACAGAAATGAATTATTATGCCATTCAAACTATCTCCCTCCTTCTCCCCAACACAGTTCCTTACAGGCTAGTTTTACAAGTTGCAAACTTCCATATTTCTGTTAGAATGAGAACTATGCAAAGAGAGAGAATGAAGCTAAATTGAAGGTTCATCTAGAAGAGCGCAGACTAATAAGACCAAGTGGTAGATCTATTTTTCTCTGTTCCTTTCAGCAGTGTTTGGCCAAACTCCCATTGATGTCCCAGTTATTATTAGATAAACCACTCATCTGCCTTTTCACCATCCTTAGAGCCACAGGCATCACCTTCAATAAGCTGCAATTGAACATGACATTTCATGTCAAACTCAGCACTGCTAATGCAATTGGGATTGTCTCTAGAACAACCTGTAGCATGACCACTTCCTGATGAATGGAAGCTGTTGATCCATCTTTCCATCCTAGTCAGGATTCCTAGCCCAGACATTGTACACAGCTAATGCTAAATATCTTTATCTTCTCATCTCCAAACAAGTTGCTAGTGTCACTTCTTCAACACTGCCTTCTTCTCTAGTGCTTGACAGAACTAGACCCCACATCTGCAGTCTTACATGGGAATGGATGAGTCAATCTGTGGGGGACTATGGCAGGTCTGGCAGTCTCCCAGTGGGAGGGATGGAGTCAGAAATTGGCCCGGAAGTCGCCAGAGTCAGCCGTGGGAACAAGAAGGACTGATCATAGAGTAGTAGTTTTGCAAGTAAGCATGACTTGGCAATATGCAAATGTTAACCAATAGAACATTATTATGGTTATAAGTAACCAGTGGCTAAGTGACACCTGTCCTGGAGAAAGAGTATATAAGAACGACTGAACTCAATAAAACAGGATATTGCCTTCTTCCTGCTTCTTTGCTGCTTAACCTGCAGAGTCTCTGTGTTGTTTGTCCGCCTCAACATCGACATCAATCCATTTTTTCCTGTGGCCAGGGAGTGGTTTTGCTGTCTATTTCTTCTCATAAATTAAAGAAAGGAAAGGAAAGAAAAGGAAAAATTATGCTCTTCTCCATGAATGCTTCAAAAAAAGGATGAACACACTTTTATCAGGCAATAGCAGAGAGGTTCCAGACAGTAGATGAGTCACACTGATGCAGGGAAAGGGAAGGGCAAGACAACTTCACTGAATTGCAACTGCTCTGTGATTTCTGCTTCACAAGGGCACACAAACAAACCTTTCTGAAAAAGCAGTTTGTGACAAACAAACATAGATTTGTATCAAATTGTGATTCTATCATCTACTGCACTGCAGATGGTAACCAGGAGAAAGGGCGAAGCCTCTTATTGAAAGCCTGTCACAGAAAAGGTGCTTTTTGGGTTACCTGGCTTACATCATCCTGGGAAGATTCTGGCTGGACATAAGAGGAAATTCTTCACATGGAGAGCAATCAGCCATTGGAATAGTTCCTCAAGGAAGTGGTGAAGTCCCCAACTCTGATTGGGGAGTCTCCCCAGTCAGACAACAAGCTGATATCTAAGACTCAGCTTGATCAGTTTGTCTAGACCACATTAAGGACCACAGAAGAGCCTCAAGAAATTGGGGTGGTCACTGTAAATAGTCCTCTGTATCATTTTCTGTTCCTCTAGGAGGAGATTTCTTGGTCATTGCAGTACACAGACATGAGATATGGAAAATAAGTGGCTAAAAATATCCATGTGCTTTGGCCAAGAAATAAAAAAATTTGGTCAATCAGTAGAATACATTAATTCCATCAAGGACAAAACCTTACTCTTCTGCCACTATTTTGGTGTTTTCTTACCACCATTCACCATGAAGGGCTACAGCAAAATCTCAGCATGAGGCTGTTGGTTAAAACTCAGCTTGAAAGGATAAAGCAACAATGTTGAGACAAAAATGGCAGGCTTTTTTTGTTTCCCCCTCCTCCTTTGTCATTTTCAGCAATGCTGGATGGATAACTTGGAATAGAAACGGAGAAAAAAACAGCTTTTCCTAATTAAAAAAAGGCATATTGAAATTTCCTGGGCTCCCCTGGAAGTTGAATCTGCCTGAGATTGTCTCTTGCACAGATGGACCTCAGAGAAACCTACAGGTACAAATTTGGGCTTTGATGCCATGAAGATTAACTGCTTTTAGAAATCATGGATATGGTTTACTGAAGTCTGGGTCTGATCCTGGCAGAAAGGTCAAAGCTTCTTAAAAGTCTGAAAGAAAGCATAGAATTGATCCTAGTCAATGGTGCACCAAGTCTTGCATCAAAGGAATCAAGTGGGAAGCTTGAACTTCAGTGTCTTTGATTAATGGAGCTCTCTGACTTTTGTGAAAGCTAGGGGCAACTTGTCCCTTATTTGTATTTGCTGGGTTTGCCAGCATCTTCCTTGTGTCCTCAATTCAAGCCAACTCTTCTTTTCCAAGAAGCTGACTTCTTGTAAACATTTAGTGAATATACTCATTAGGTCCAGCTCAGTGAACCAGAGCATATTCCTGAAGGCCACTCATTTGAAGTACATCTTGTCTCACTTTTCCCAATTCTTTGTTTATTCTGTCTCACAGACTTTCTTTACTTTAAGAAAACCTTGCCTTTTCTTAAATCTCCTACATAAAATCCTTCTAGAAACCACATTGTTAAGCATGCTACTAGTAATTGCATGAATTCTAAAAAGTTGGGGGGTTTTACCATGTAAAAAGTACTCAAAGTACTTTATAATATTATTTTCTTTACATGCTCAATAACAATTTGTGTGTCTGTGTACAAATACACAAAACAATGAAGGCTTTCTGCATTAAAACCTGATAGAACAAAGTACTTTATAACCTTGTTTTCTGTACAAGTTCAATCATTTGTGTCTGTGTACAAATAAGACAAAACAATGAAGGTTTTCTGCATTAAAACCTGATAGAACTGTTTAAGCAGCCAATTATGGCACAATTAATGTAGTAATCATTGAATAAAATGTTCTATCCAACATAAAAGTCACAGCATGCTTTTTGGTCAGCTAATTAGAAGCTATGCTGAGCCACCTAAACAAATGATCTGATGCAGAAAAGGATGTTAAAATCTAGGTATACATTTAATGGTAATAAGGGGAGATTATTTTCAACAGGCAGAGCTATTTAACAGTACAATACACATCTTTTAATATTTGTTTTGTTTTTAATAAAACTAGGCTAGTGAAACACAAAAGCTCTCCCACTCTCTCCACCTGAGGAGAGCATCTGCCTTCAAGAACAGAGAATTCCTATGTATATACAAAAATAGAACCAGACTCATCTAAACTACTATATTTTCAATAGAAGTCAACAGAATTAACAGTTCCACTAAGGATAAATTAATACAGGACAAGAGGAAATGGCTTCAAGTTGCATAAGGGAAGATTCAGATTAGATATGAGGAAGAATTTTTCCCCAAGAGGGTAATCAGCCATTGGCCCAGGCTGCCCAGGGAGGTGGTGGAATCATGGTGTTCAAAAACCATGTAGCTGTAGTGCTTGGGGCATGCTGAGCATGGGAGTGTTGGGTGGATGGCTGGACTCAAAGATCTCTGAGGTCTTTTCCAACCATCATGATTCTATAAAACTTGATTTCATGAACTGTTTTCCAAACAAATAAAGACTCCTTCCCCCTCTCCCCTGATAAATCTTGAGGAGAACATAAGCACTAAGATACTACAAAGGTGTATATATAGACGGGGGGGGGGAAGCCTTTTCATAGCTTTTCACACAAAAAACCCCCACCACAAAACAACAAATTCACACGGGAAGAATATTTAAACCTATTGTTGGTGGTGTGAAAAAAACCTTTCCAGTGTGGGAAGTAATGGATTGCCTACGCTTCAGGATTATGAGATTAGTTACAGCTCCTTCAAACAAATGCTTTCAGGTATCTTAAAACTGAGGAGAATTTGAATTAAATAGTGAGAGAGAAATATTTCTAGGTTGGTTTGGGCAGTAAATAAGTGGAGCAGAAGTGCTGGTCTACGTCATTTCTCCATGGCAGCATATGAAGCATCTAGTATTAGAATAAGTTGTGGCACCAGAGGTTAGTGACAGGAAACTATGACACCTGCCAGAAAAGTTAGGGCTGCAAAATGATCATTTCAGAAGCTATTTTTAAGCAGGCTCAACGCTCAAGACAACATCACTCCCCCTCCCTCCACCCACTGAGAGATGAAGAAAATGAGATGTCAGCAGTCAACAGAGCCCAGACAGATTTGATGCAGCATCTGACAGCATTTACCTTAATAGCACTTTCTCATCCTACTGTCCAAAGAAATGTGCTGTCAAAGCTCCTCAGTGCAACAGGGACACCTCACTGTAGTTGCCTCATCTGCAGCTAAGAATCTCCTGACGGAAATCTGTCCTACAGAAAACACAGAGTTAAGCTTTCTTGTTTGCCAGGGAATAGAATTCCTAAGGAATCTAGGACCTGAACTTAAGTCGGGGCAAGCATTGGTTTGCTGCAACATTTTAGAGCCCATTAGACATAGGATGTTCTATTAACATTTCAGAACAGCTGATCAGGTGTTTAGGAAGGCTTGATCTCGTTCTAGTTCACTGAGCACTGACCATTAGAGTTCTAGCCTCCTGTGAAAAAAGGTTCTATCCAGATGAGTTTGTGCTTCTCCTAGGATGGCAAGATGTAAAAGGTAGGCAGAAGGTGCCTTCCACCATCATCTTGCAGTCCCTTCCACCAGTGCTAGGTACTTCCCACTGGGCTGCTGGAAAGGTTTGCTAGGGAAAAAGAAGCAAGGAGGGACAGAGAATTAGGGATGGCTGGGACAATGGGGCATCTCCTATCTCCCACCCAGGCACCTCCCCTTGATGAGGTATAATGGTGGTTTGGGGAGGAGTAAGAATGCAAGCCAAGAGATAGCTTTTGGGGATGGCTTAGGACAGAGGCACTATTTTGACTGCAGAGCAATGCAAAACCCATCTCCAGTACTAAAACCAGACTCAACATGACCTCCTCTTTTGGTCAGCTTTTTCTGGAGGTCCTCTTTAAAGTCTTTTCTGATTTTTCTCCACATCACTGGCATGCAGCAAGTTTTCCTTAAGAGCATCTAAAGTCTTCACATCATCTTCAACCCTACTGGATCTACAGTATGCGTGGCTGGTGTCATGATCAGGGCTTTGG